>VMRN01000002.1:1083830-1120964 GCA_010277015.1 Poeciliopsis turrubarensis
ACACACACACACACACACACACACACACACACACACACACACACACAGTATGCTTAGTGGAAAACAAAGCCTCTAGCACTGCCAGTTGAAGACGATCCCTGCCTCCGTGATCGTGCGTCTGTACGTAGCATGTGCTGTTCTGATGCTGCCAAGATGGAAAGGCATGACTCCGCCATCGCCTGGGCTTTTCGCAAAGGGACGTTTTCACAGGGGCACCAGCGGCCGATTTCTGCCTTTTGATGGAATATTTTTGTGTCTTCTGATGGTGAAGAGTTGAAATGCTGGCAGAGCGCAGAGAGAACAGCAGGTAGGAGAAATCAGAGCTGGGTGCTAAGCTTGTCTCCGTGGCGACTCTTAGTTTGTTTACTCACTTCACCGATATAGAAACACACCAATTTACAGGTTATTGATCATCACAGCCCTTATTTTCTATCGTTTTAATCTCTAAGGATTAGGTCTGTCGCAATAAGCAATAAATAAATCAATTAATGGCACGATAAATTAAATTTAGCTCAATAATTTCCATTTGCACGATTTTCTGTTTTTCTCTTTTCTCTCTTTCTACCAAAAACAGGATGAGCTGCCTTGGTCTCAACTAGTCCTTTTTTTGTTTTCATAGGCTTCATGAAAACATGAAGCCTATGAGAACATAGGCTTCATAAGCCTATGTTTTGACATTCCAGTCAGTTTAACTGGAATGTTAAACTGACATTCCAGTTCAGTTTAACACAAGAACTGGAATGTCTTCCAGTTCTTGTGTTAAATGTTTATTTGAATTTAAAGTTTAATATTTGAGAATGTATTCTTGGATTATTGTGCCATTCCAATAAATATTTTGTTGTTCTCTCAAAACAACAACAATATAGTTTAGTGTAATAAATTCTGGAACAATTTATTGTCTAGCAAAATGTGTTATAATGACAAAACTACTGAAGAATCTCTGGAATATATGTTTAATAAAACTGGACTGATGTTTCTGGAAATTCCAAAATAAACAAATATTTAAGGCATATAATAATATTTTCAATATGTTGAGGCAATTATTTACTAACTTTTGATGAAGGCAGCTCATTCTTTTCTTAGATTAACATCCAGACAATAGCCAATGCCTCACAGACAACGGTTGCTATGGGAACTTATTGTTAAACCATCATTTTTTTTGTCATTTTAGTCAATGCACACAGACCAAAACACAATACATGTAGCGTATTTGGCATTTGTTAGACTGGAAGTAGTATTAACATCTTAAAGCAGCCCAAGCTGATAACTGACTCCAATCTCGCTTAAGATTAGGGTGATTGCAAGGAAGCCATCCAGTCTGAAATACGTGAAGAGCACAAAAGATAATCAACTTTGTCACTACATTTAGAGATTTTTTTAGACAAAATAAATTGCTATCGGACAATATTGGAATGAGCAGATCAGGCTTCTTAAAGATAGTAATTGATCAGAATATGGAAATTGGTACATCCCTATGAGAAAAGTTAAATTACTAGAAGGTTAATCAATATTTTTCTTTTGCCCATTGCAAAGAGCACAAACAATCTTCTCCATGTTTTTTTTCTTGCATTTTACAACTTTTTTTTTTCTTTCCAAGATTGTTTCTTTGACATTGTTTTGTGGATCTTTCAGATACCTGTCTCTGTTTTCGTTGATTTAAATCAGAATCTGCCATGTGTATTCACTGTTTTGGGCTTAATTGTAAAATTAAAGCAAAATTAAACTAATTCTGTTGTTATGCTTAGTAAGAAAAGAATAATTGAGAACTTTATTGCAGTCAAAGTGTCACAGATGCTTTTGTAGATAAGTATACTTCCCTTTATCCACGAATCTAGCAAATATTAACATAAAGGAAAGCAATAGCTGCATGTTGATAGTAAAATGAATGGTAGCTATAACTCAAGTCTTCTTCTAGGACGTCCTCTATGCTTCCTCTAGCCCAACGTTAAACACTTTGCAGAAGAGGCAGATATAATCACTTAGGAAAAACTTTCACACCGCGGCTATTATTAGAGCAAATTAACCGATTTGCCATGGTGTGACTGGAGGAAAAAAATTATTTGTAGCTTCACAGTGGAGCTACTTTAACATAAAAATTGGCCAACTGGTCACCTACCAAATGATCAGTATATTTCTGACACATATTAATCAAATCCTGCAGTGGATTTTTCTAATGTTTCCAGAGCAGACAGTTTCTCTCTTTGAAGCCAAACGTACCAGCATTTGTGTGGGGGGGTTGGCGTGAAATCAGCACTCTGCCAGTGTGGCCTTTTAGTTTCTCTGAATTAGCATTTGGTTGGGAAAGTTTGTGTTTTATCTCGCTCCTGTCAAATCCCCCATTCCTTTTCTCTTTCTCCTCCACCTTCCCCTGCAAACTGTCAGACAAGAGGCCGACATTACGTCACTTTCTCCAGAGGAACAACCACACAGGCTTTTGAAGAGCTGGGCCTTTCCAGGGCATTGGCTGCCTTCATTTCCCAGGAGTTACTGTTAACTCTTCAAGACGTTCATTGAAGCTGGCGTTTGCTTAAAGAGAGTGCTTTAAAAAAATAAAAAGACTGGGAGACCCAGAAAACAGGCACAGATTCCCACTGCAGGAGAGTTGACATTCCATTGATGCCACCAACTCGTGTTCTTTGCTCCAGCCAAGACAAAAACATTTTCTGATGCAGGTTTTTCTGTTAGCAGCCCTGGCTGTGCCTGTAACATAAAATTAGTTGTGATAACTGTATTTACTTTTTGCACTATGGTGGAGATTCTTTGAACAATGAAGGTAACGCCATTAAAGATGCTGTCTTTATCATCCTTGTCATTCCAGCTTTCCTTGAGATTCAGAAATATTCAACATGCCATCTGCTTCTGTAGGTCAGGTCCAGACATTGATTACAAATTGTTTTCATATTACATCAGGACAAAAATAAAAAAATAGATACACAATCAATTTTTCTGGGTGATAAATGGTCCCAGAAGTTATTGCGATAAATGATAATGTTGTTTTAAGACCATTTTCAAGTAATATAACTGTAATGAAATAATAATGTAGCAACACGTTAAAGATCATCAAGCTTTAAATTGTAATGAACGCTACAGAAACAGAAAATAAAATGAATTATGGAATCTCTGTAAACAAATAAAGGAGATAGATGAGACTGAAACACCAGAATGAAGACTTTGGTCATCCAGTTTTTTTTAGAAAGAAAAGATTATTGAGTGTGTTTTAATTTATCATGCAATTAATTAATTTATTGCTCATTGCAACAGGCCTAGTCGTTTGTCCTAACCTGGAGTCGCACACATACCGTCCTGTAAGAGTCTGTGTGTGCAGTTCACCAAACAGGACGATCTGTAACGTAGAGTCTGAAGTTGTTGTTTTTTTTCGGTTTTACCTTTTAACGTGTTGAACTCTATGTTAAAACTCTGCTGACTCTCTGGGCTTCCCATGTATGGAAATCTAGCTCCACAGCTGCCAGTGTTAGGTGGAGAAATTGGTATCCTGTAAGGGATTTAAGTTGCTTGTGCTTGCAGTTTATTCTCTGCAGCCATTTTGCATCACGAGATAAGAGAGACTCGTATCTCTGTGAAGAAATTAGCTGTGCTCAGTTGCCAAGGTGTGAGTAGGTTGTTTATTCTAATACTAAAATGAAAAACAGAACTGGTTCTGTGATTGGAAAACTAGATTTGATGGTGAAAAATATCTTAGGAGGCTGGAAAAATGAACTTGGCAAGGAACAAATTTATCATCATGTTGTTTGGCTGCATAGCCTTTTCATTTGTCACTCTTAAAAACTCTTATGAAGCCCAAGTGGTGTCACTAATTTCATAATTTTTTTATTGTATACTTCTCTAATTTGTATCAGCTTTGTTCAAAAAGAACAGAGTACAATGACGGATTCCTCATTTCTTTCCATCTGGAGTTTAAATTTGGTGGCAATATTTTGTAGCATTTATTGCAATAATGATAAAAAAAGCGATAAAATATCTTTTGTATGGTTTTGACCTCACAGCACTGCAGTCAGAGCAGCACAAACACAAATGCTGCTCTTCATAAAATGCCCATTTTCAGCAATTAATTCAAAGTGCCTTCAATGGAAAATAAAACAAACAAGCAGAATTTTATATTGCAGTGACAAAGTAAGAGAAAACTTACTTTGGTTTTTAATTTTTAGCCTTGATTTTATGGAACTCAGTGTTTCAGCAGTTTTTCAGTTTCTGGAGGGTTGTTTCAGATTAGTGGCGCATAGAAACCGTACACTGCTTTTGTGTGTGTGGTTCTGATTCTGTGGATTTAAAGTGGACTTTAGCCAGAACTCCTGAGTGATCTGAAAGGTTGACACAACAACGGCAGATCTAAGTTATTCAGTGATTTATAAAGTAAGAAAAGTGTTTTAAAGTCTTTTATCTGAGACTACCGGGGGCCAGTGAAATATCCTCTGATCCTTCAGTGATTGGTTCCCATGTGGGCCGTCATATTGTGTCAGCTGCTTTTATTTAATCATTTGTGTGTTTGGCTGGTAACTTTGTGGTCTGGTTACTGTTCATTAATCAACGAGGTTTGTGTTTGACTTGTTTTTGCTCCTAGAAGGCGCAACAACGCCAAGCTGTGGCGTTGTTCTGAACTTGAACAGATTCAAAATACATTTTTTCTGTGGAGTGGTTGCTGTAAAGTGTGCTGCTCTTGTTCTACTGTTAGAAAAACTGCAATGCCAATAATATTGCTAAGTATTTCAATGAGTACTTCATGTCTTTCTAATTTGTGCTTCCATAAATTAGTGACCATTTTGGGTAAAGTCAGGAATGATTAAATTTTCAATTAATATAATAGTAATTGTATAATCATGCAAGAACACATTCTTAAAGATCAATAAACTTCAAATTCAAATGAACATTTAACACTGGAACTGGAAGACATTTTAAATATCCAAAATAAACAACAAAAACAATAAATAAATTTAGTTATATTGCCTCTGAAAGCAAAATTATAAGAACAAAGTTAGCTGAGACCAAAGCAGCAGATCAAAGACTTTTTCATCCATTTTTTGGTAGAAAGGAAGAATAAAAAATACATCTTGAAAATAGAAATTATTGAGCTTGTTTTAATTTAACATGAAACTGATGAATTATTTATTGCGAAAGGCCTAAACTATTATTCAAAACCTTCATTTATCACATAATAGCATATTCTATAAGTTTTTGTAAACCCACCAGCATCTTTCTGGTAAAATGTCTATTTCTGTTCTACCAAAATAGAGAAGAAAGCCTGCAGGACTCGGGTTGCTATAGGTGGAGTGAGCGCTAATCCTTCGTGTCATGCCTTCCCTTTTGTTGATTTTTCCAGCTCAGCCTTATGCTGAAGTCGTATGACATGTGTTTGGCCCAGTTTGCGGTCCGGTTCCTCGCTGTGCTCCGGCTCCGCCGTTCTCTCTGCACTCTTATCTGCTTCACTGGCTCTCCGTTACATCGGCTCCTCGCAGCAAAGCCAACAGTCAGCATTGTTCAGGAATAAATGCTGGCTTTGATGTGCTTCAGGGATACATTACAGGACAGAAATAGATGAGCTGTTTCAGCATAAACATGTAACAATAAGGGGAAACTCATGTAATGTTTTTGTAATTGACCTCAACCCATTTGTGGTAATTTGCTCTAAATGAACAACAATAGTTGTCAATTAATCTTGTTTGATTATTCAGTTAATTGGATAAGAAACTTGTCATGTAATCCTTTTCATACATCATTAGAAATGCATTAAAAGATGCAAATAAACAAATGTTTTTTTTTTTCTTTTAAATAAAAAAAAATATTTTATTGCCTGAAATGCAATAACAGTATTCCTTCAGTGAACACTTGATCATTTGTAGCAAAGGATGCATCTGTTGAGTATTTTTAGGATCAACGAATTAATATTTAGATAGCAACTGGTGATTGATAGATTTCTTTTTACAGCATTTACACCAGGTGAAGCTAAAACTATGCTACTCGAGGAGTTGTAGTTAGAAAATATCTACGAATGGTGTCGTTTTTAACCTTAAATGCAAAATATTTGTAGTTTTTATAATCTTTTTGTTGTTTAAATACTGCAGTTAACATACTGAATTATTTAAATAATTATCAACGATTACAATTAATTCTATTAATCCAATTAATGATATCAGCCCTAATTACATGCCTGATGTTCAATTTTTAAAACTTTATTAAACAAAAATGTAAATGAATTGGTTCTTCATTTTTACTTCCTTTTTCTTTTGTCCTCAGTAAACCTCAATTATATTCTGGTTACAGCTGTTCTGATAACCATTTCTGATTTAATTTTTGAGGTTTATTATTTTACAAAATGGCCATAAATGCTGAGAAACTATTCAGATCATTGGAGCAACACTTTGGCTAATCTGTACACCAATATGACAGTTTTAGAATAGTTTCTTATTGCAGTTTGACCTGATCCAACCTGATCCGAAAGACTGTTTTATAACGGTTCCTACACCCTTGAGTGATGGCTTGGGGCTCTTTGGCCCGGATATAGCTAAACCACTTCTGCTTTTGGTTCCTCCATTTCTGATGTCCTGCGAGTTTTTCTTCTCGATTGGAAGCTCTTCAACAGGACACGACCCGAGTTTCCATCTGAGCTGGCGGCTAAAGTCTGGACTTTAGTGCTGATGCTACTAAAGCCACTTCTTGATCACTTTGCTGGCTCAGTCAAACGTGCTGTACACCAGCAGCTTTTCCCCACAAGCCCCACAGACTTTCTGCTATCTGACTAGTTGAAGTAGAAAAAGCCAAAAATCTGTCCATCAACAGTAGAGAGTTAATGTGGATTTGTGTTTGGAGCTAGCATGTTATGAGGACTAAAATAGAAAGAAACAGTGATTTGTGTCCTAGTAGGAAGAGGAAGGACAGTCGCTGTAGAGGAACTGATTGCTGCGACCCACAACCTGACAAAAAATCTTCAGAGATCACTGCGTTCTTCCTTATTTACACTGCTAAAACACAAGTTTTACCAAGTATTTTTGGTCTAGCTTCTAGTGAAAATAACTCAAAACTAACTTAATAGTAACTTTTCAGCAAGATATAGAAGCTTGTTTGATGTCAATATTTTCCTAATATTGATAAACAAATACTAATTCCATTGGCAGATTATATCATTTTTAAATAAATAAAATAAAATGCCAATTATATTCTGGATACAGCAGTTCTCAATGCCATTTCTAATTAAATTTTTGTAGTTTATTATTTTAGATGGCCATAAATGCTGAGAAAATATTCAGATCATTGGAGCAACACTTTGGCTAATCTTTACACCAATTTGACAATTCCAGATTATTTTCTTATCGCAGTTTGACTTTATCGCAGTTTGACTCCAAACTGATCCGAAAGATGGTTTCCTACATCTTTGAGCGATGGGGCTTATATTATTGATTAATAAAATTCCTTAATATTTGCCAATATTAAGCAATTATTAACTCTAAACATTTCTTGCTGAAAAATTACTTGTAAGTTAGTTTTGTCTTTTTCAAGTGGTCTTAAGTTATTTGTACTAGAAACTAGAGGAGAAGACATAAGACTTTGTGTTTTTGCAGTTTACAAATGAATAGACAAAATAAATAAAAAATAATAACACAGATTATTCATGATACATTTCCATCTCTAGTCTGGAAATGAAAGCATGCACAACAATGGCTTCCTGTTTCTTAAGCAGCTTCTAGTGCCAGGAGTGGAAATTTGTTTCTTTTCCCTGGTGATTAATTTGTGAATCAGTTCACACACCCACCGTAGTTTTACGTAGGAGCTCACAAGAGATTTTTCTTTTCCCAAGTAAAGTCTCTACAGACCAATGTTGTTAAGAATTTCATAAAATACCAAAGAAGATTCTTGGAATTTTTGTCTAATGATCAGACGAAAGTAAAAGCGTGGCGATATTTTTGTTGTCTTAACTTGTGCAAAGCGGTAAGCAGGTGAAAATGTTTCATGAAAACAAAAAGAAACTGTTTAGGCGGTGGTTTTCTGAAACCTAAATGAAAAAAATTGTTTCCCTATTTAGACCTAACTGCAACCAAACCCTGCAGAAGCTTCTGCAATAATTAAGTCAGTACAGCATTTTCATCACAGAGCAGTACATTCTCACAGTCATTATTAAACATTTTAAATGCTGTTTGATCAAAAATCAAATAACACACTTCAACGTATAGCAAAGCTATCATGCCATAAAGTTTAGAAGAGCTGCCTCTCCAGGTTTGATACTGGTAACATTACTTTAATCTCCATCCGCTCCAGGTAGGGTTATAACCTTCCTTTGAAAGCCTACACTATTATTGCTGGACTTGTTTTAGTTCCTTATCTCAGACAGACAGAGCTGCGGGTTAGTGAGGGCCGAACGCTGCGCTGCTTCCAGACACCCGCTGTATTGTAAATGTCAAATCCTTCGCCTTTCAGGTCTTCTCTGCTTTGATTTTCCCCCCCCATCTTGTGTGTAAAATGTGTCTGAGACCAACACAGCATCCAGCCCTGTCTCTACTTATTTTCTGATGAAATCTTTGGCCAAGCTACAGATAAAAGCCACAAAGCTGTGATGTGACTCAACGGAGTGACTCACAACACGATTACAGCAGTATTTGTTGTTCCTTTCATTTCTGGCTTTTTGGTCTTACGTTGACTAAACACAATTAAGAGATGTTTAAATGTTAATTTGTTTCTAGATCCCTCAGTTCTAACGTGATTGTTTACACTCTTGGATTAAATTCTGAGAGCTTGCGCTGTAAAAAAAATAAATAAAAAATTGTTCTCCACTTGGAATAAAACAGCAGCAAATGGCGACTGATACATTGTGTAGCAGTTGGTTGGAGTTCATGCAGAGGGCAGCGCTGAGGTTTTGCTAAAATGACTTTCTGAAGTCCTTAGTCTGGAGTAATGTTGTTACCGTCACAGATGCTAGATTTGTGCCAGCCAGCTGTCGGATGACTTCATGATGTCACTCTGTGTTCCTGCATGACGGCATTTAGAGCAGGCATGTCCCAAGAGTTCAGCTGAAATGCAAGAGTCTGAAACCACTAACAGCTGATGAAAATAAACATTTTTGAAAGTTTAAGAGAAAGATTTTTACAGATTAATAAATATAGATATATATTTATTTATTTTAGGTACAACAGTAACTATTTTTCTTCCAATAACTTGTCTCTGCTTTCATTGAATGCAAAACACAGAGGCCAAACATTTAAAGATATAAAAATAATTAAATAAAGTCCTCTGGCGACCTGAATGGAGATGGTTATAAGGACTCCTCATCAAGCTAAAGCAAAAAAGCTTCATTTTCCAGCTTTCATTACTTTGCTTATGAAGACGGTAAAAACATTTTCTCCTACAAATTCACAACATGATGAAAGTCTGGGCATATGAAGAGGAACATATTATATTTTTCAAGGTTAAACTCTTCCTTCATTGACTTACATTATTATTCTATTTCTGGTTTTGTTATTTTGTGTTTATGTACTCTATTTAGGCTCAACGAGTGTCTCCTAGCAACCAGATCAAATAGTCTAGAGAGATGCTGGCAAGTGGAACAAATGGCTAAATGTACTGATTCTCAGCCGTTCTCTGGGGAACAAGAGCTCAAAATTAATAACAGCAATGTTTGTTTACCTATTCCTAATCTGTCAGAAAGAACAGACCATAAACTGACAGTCACAGTGCTCTACGACCATTTTGCATAACAATAACATGTTTATCTTGGGGTAATAAGTTATTTTTCTGGCATATTTGTTGCTGTTGTAAACCACAAAAAGTGTTGTCAAGCTATTTTTGTTTTGTTTTTAATAAACTGAATTTTGTGTAATCAAAATAAGCGCAGACATGCAAACTACATTCTTCTTTTTGTAGTGATATATTTATTGCCGACATGTCACCCCCTATAGGCTGGGAATGGTTATTAAACTATTTATACATTTTTTCAATATGAAATGGATTAACACTGGAGTGAATTTAAGTAGTAGTTTTCCTCGTTAATCTCTTATGTCAGGGGAGACCAAAATGTGGCCCGACGGCCATTTATGGCCCTCAGAATGATTTTGTGTGGCCACTGACTGGAATTCATGAATGGCGTTAATTTCACTGGCAAAGGAAATTGCGCAGCAGAAATTTAAGGTTTTGCTGCCATGACTAAAATTTGCTTAAATATAACTTAAAAAAACAACATTGTGGAGGGAAAACTGGATAAAACTGAAAATTTTATTTCACTAGTTTGGTAATATTTCAGATACTTAAAACAAAAGACGAGTCAATAATTATTGATATCGAATGATTTGAAACACTTATCTTGTCCAACCCGACGTCATAATCTTATTATGATTTACAAAGAATAATATGAATGTTTCGTATTTTGTACTTTCCTCAGACTTTTTAGATTGTTAGCAAATAAAACATTGTTGCATAAGAAAGGATATAGTTTAACGTAGACATGCAGATATGTCTTTATTAACATTGGTATTGGTCAACATTAGGCTTTTTTTTAACATTACCAGCATTGGGCAGATATTGATAAATTATTATTTCCATCTTGTTGCAGCATTTGTCATCTAAATAAGAAAGTGTTTCTGTTTGGATGGCTAACTGGCAATTGTTGTTTTGGAATAAAAAACAGTTTTTCTGGTTTTGACTTACAAAAGTGTGATGTTTTCATGATAGATTTGTCACATTAACCCGAGTATAAATCACTGCCTTAGTCTCTGATTTAAATCTGTTTTCTTCTCCGCAGGGCTGCCTTTGCCCTGACAAAGCCGCTCAAGATGAACATGGTGAAAAGGATCATGGGGCGGCCGCGGCAGGAGGAGTGCAGCCCGCAGGACAACGCGCTCGGCCTGATGCACCTGCGACGCCTCTTCTCCGAGCTGTGCCACCCTCCTCGTCACATGACCCAGAAGGAGCAGGAGGAGAAGCTCTACATGATGCTTCCTGTGTTTAACAGGGTAAGTTGCTCCAAACCGAGGTGGATCAATACAGATCGTTTCCGTTACATTTGTTCTTCGAATGGAGAGTAGTCAGAACATCTACCAAATTAAACCAGTAAATTACATTATTCTCACCTTTTTCCATTTCTTACAATACCAGCAGAGTTCAACTCTAAATTAGAGGTCCACTTAAAGAGAATTTCAGAACATAGCATATCTTCTTATTATGATTTACAAAGAATAAATTAACTTTCTTAAGCTGTGAGTGTTGGACTTTTGACACATTTACAAGAGTTTAAAACATTTTTTTGTCTTTCTTTTGTACAAGAGAAAAACAATAAATCATGCAAATGGAAATTACTGATCTGATTTTAATTTATTATGTGACTGATTTATTTATTGCTCATTGTGACTTGCCTTGGTATAAACTGAATTTAATTAACTTAAATTTTAAAAATCACTGTTCAGACTTGTATGTCAAACTACATGTCAAAATTCATAAATAAGAATAGAAAACAGGACAGCAGTCTTGAATTTAAATAATACAGAAAGATGGGCTAGGACTACAGAACAACACCAGGTGCATGGCATTAGCATTATGTTCATCTTTCTTTGCCCGCTGTACCACACTGAGCCAGTAAAGGTTTAAATTTGTGTTTTTTCCATATAAAAACTGAGAACATAATGATGGCTGCTTTTCCAGCTCTCCTGCCTGCTGTAGTTATAAAACAGTCCTCCATTTTTGTTCTGCATGCAGCCTGGTTGAGTGTCCTCAACAGACTGAAGAGCAACACTAAGATTTGTCAGCTAATTATCCAGCATTGGCAGCAATTCAAACCCTGGTGGCATAATTTAATGTCAGATTTCAGAAGCACTCCCTGTGCAGCAGGACCACTTTCCTGTCAGATTTACTGGAGAAATAAAATCGAGGGGGAGGCTTTGTTCACAGTAGTGCAGTTTTATCTCAGAACAAAGAAAAAATACACAGCTTTATGTTTTCTAACACACGTTTGTCATGGTCCTTAAGCTGTAAATGTGAGGAATCTGTTACTAAATGATCATAACTGTTTCCTTACTTTAAGCAGGTGAACAAAATGTGCTCTGTTTTCTCTGCAGGTTTTTGGGAATGCTCCGCCCAGCAGCATGATGGAGAAGTTCTCCGACCTGCTGCAGTTCACCACCCAGGTGTCCCGACTCATGGTGACCGAGATCAGACGCAGAGCCTCCAACAAATCCACAGGTGAGCTCGGCGTTTATCGTCTCTTTCTTTAAGAATTTTGATTACAATACACTGCAATTTAACCATCCTAAACGGTTGGAATTGTTAGTTTTACTGTTAATGTTGTTACTTTATGCAGATTAGTGGTACAAATCCAATTCTTTTTATGACTGACGAAGCATTTTGACAGGGTTAAAGTTGTTGAGTTTTTCTTTATAGCTTAGGTTTATTTCGTTGTGACTTTTTGTCTCATTCATTAGTTATAATTAGTTTTTAGAGCGTGTTTGCTAGTTTTTCTTATTAACAGCAGATACCATTTTCAAAAAATGTCTTCAATTATTGTTGAACAACCAACTGACTGGTGATTTATCCCATCATTTGCTGCCACCATTTTGCAGGTTTGAACCCAATATTTAGTTATTTTGGTCTTAAACATTATTTAAAGTGGTGTTAGAAAGGTCCAAATTTCAGAAAGTGGTGATCCAAACTGCAGTTTCCTGCAAAGTTAGTTACAGACTCCTTGCAGGCCTTTTCTCTGCAAGCAGGGAACATTTAGCATTTCCCCAGCTGGTCTTTGTAGCCTGAGTCACGAGTTGAGTTGTGATGTCACATGAGTCAGTAGTTCTTGGTCTTCATCTGCTGGTTTTTTTCTGGCCTAAGCAATGAGCAGCTTAAGTTTGGCTCCTGGATTTCAGCCTGAATGTCTAACGAGAGTTCACTGGTAACAGGTTTGGTTTGACAAACCAAGGAGCCTCATGTGTGCTCTTTCCCACGTCACGTCCTCCATGATGATTTGTCCACTCTGTCTGCTCATTGTTCCGGCGGCCATCTGCCTGCAACAGTGCGCCGTCACCATCCATCTGTTTGACCACACAGCCGTGTGCTTCCTCCTGCAGAAGCCGCCAGTCGAGCCATAGTTCAGTTCCTGGAGGTGAACCAGAGCGAGGAAGCAAGTCGTGGCTGGATGCTGCTGACCACCATCAACCTGCTGGCCTCGTCTGGACAGGTCAGTAAAGGGACTGCTGAGCCAAATCCATCAGGACATCTGCAGACTGTCCTGTTATTGCAGGAAGGTTTTATGTGCCACTGCCTACCAAAGTATTAACATGTTTTTGAAATTTTCATGTGTTGAGCTGCAAATTTCGCCATGTTTTTATTTTTTATTTTTCATCAGGATCTGACATTAAGTCAGACTAAACTATTACTGTTTTTGTCAGTTACGGTACCAAAAACTACTTTTATTCGTTAAACACCAGAATAATGACAGAGATAATATTTTTGACATTTTTTATTTAATATTTTCTTACAAGACTGAGATGATTATTTGTATTAATTGTGATTAATCAAATAGTGAAATATTAAATTTAGCACTTCACGTTATAGAAAGACAGTTAACCGTCTTGATACACTATCAATCAAATTCAATCAATTGAGTTTGTTTAAATGAGCCTTGAATTTATAAAACACAAAATTACTAAGTTATAAAGAAAACACCACATAGTCAACAATTAAACAGAGATTATTTTTTGATGGGTGCATCACCAAAATCATCCACATCAAATATGTTGGTCAATCATCTATCATGGTGGGATTATGGTGGGCAGCCTCGATTTGAAGGAACTCAGTGATTCGGTTGTTTTGCATTTTTCTGGAAGTTTGTTCTAAGCTTTTTAAATGGGACGTATCATGTAAAATCAACATTTTTGAACTTTACATCATTGTATGATGTTATTCCTCCCCCTTCCCCGTTGGCTCCTACAAACTAGCCAGCAGCATTTAGCAAACACCTGATCAGTTCATAATGGGAGCTACTTGTCAGTGAAACGTTGGTAAAAACGTTTTTAAAGGGTTAATAGAGGAGTGATGTTGTGATGAATTCCTGGAGGTGGAGTTTCAGGAAGAGCAGTTTTTAAAGAGACAGAGGTCCAATTTAACAGCGTAAATTACAAAGTCAAATTTATTTTAAGTCAGATTTGATATATGTAGTAGTTCCATAACAACTGACTTAAATGTTATTTAAAATGTCGCTACGTGCCTGGAAAATGAATCATTAACTTACATGCCTGGTGTTTTAGGTGGAGACCGTCTTTGTCTTTGTGTCTCAGACAGAACACTAAGCTTCTCTCAGCCTCTGTAAAACTGAAGTCATCTTGCTTACTTTTACAAGCCCCCGCTGTATTTTTCGCTTTGCTTGTTTTAATAGGTTGCCGTTCAGACAGAGCTCAGCCTCTTTGTGTCTCTTCCTCTTGACACGCCTCGACTCTTCCGCCATATTTCCTCCACAGCCTCCTTATGTCACATTTACTCACACTTATCTGTCAGCCGTCAATCCTTCCATTTCAGCTTGTAAACACTCACACACACTTCACCTGCTACAGGTGAGGATCCATTCCTCTGTTGTCCTGACTCTCCTTCACCAATTGATGTTTTATTCCTCCATTTTTCTTCTCCCTCCTGCTGTCCTTCGTCGATCAAAAACGGCGCGTTTCAGAGCAGTGGAGAAAATACTGCGGCCATTTCTCTCCGCCTTTATTTGTCTCCGTTTGTGTGATAATTTTCATAAATTAGAAAGTGTGTGATTTAGTCACTGTGAGCTTTATTTTCAGTAAGTGTGTGGGAGGCTGTTTCATTATCTGAATCATTCGCCGGAGTGAGCACAGTCCTCTGGTTCGCCATCATAACACCAACTGCAAAGTGCACACATTGAAACTCACACTTCAGGCCATCATGGCTGCTCTCGCTGTCGTTTTCTTCACAGCAACTCAGCCAAGAATCCACAACCGAATAACAATTTATCAGCGTCACGCTAAAAATAAAAATGTTTTAGTCTTTATTCTTAGCAACCTCCCGCTTGAGTGATGAAGCTCAGTACTGGTCATTTTTAAATAATTTTCTTCTCAAATTTGCTGTGATAAACTTTAATTTTGTTCTAATAAACAGCATCAACCAGGATGTTGCGTGGCGGGAAGTAATTGAATTGAAATTATTTTTTTATAAAGTGCCTTAAAACAGCATTTTTTTGTGATAATAAATAAACTATATAAATGAACTGAATTAAATCAGATTTTATGTTTATTTTTGTAAATAAGTTATTTTGTGTATGTTTTATTTTTTTTTATTGTAAAAAAAATGCTAATGTTGAAGTTTAAAGTAGGACTGATGTGATTAGTCAGATTAATTGTGATGAATTGATTACTGAAATAATCAACTAATTGATTAATTGTTAATTGGCGTATATAAAGGCCATTTGGTGAAATTAACAATATATTCAGAGCAATAATTAAGCCAAAATTGTGCAAACGATAAAAAAGAAAACATTCTTGTCTGTAAATATGTTTTAACCAAAACTCCTCCAGTGACCTAGAATTAGCTTCACCAGCTAAGCTATGGTGTTGTTCTATCCAATAAAATGTTTATTTTCTTATTTTTAAAAAATTACTTAATTATGTATTTGAAGATTTTAATGTATATTTAATATTGTATAAAAAGGAAATTCTTTCTGTCAGATTGTCAGAATAATTGATCACCAAAACAATAGTGAGTTTCTGCTGCTAGTTTAAAGGAAATTGCATGTAAAATTGTTTTCTTACCATTTTGATCCAAGTAAAAGAAACCAACATAAAGGAGAAAAATTCTGAAATATTCTGTTTATATTGCAGAACTATTGACTTTTAAAATGTAACAAATTGTTTAAAATTTAATGTGCTTCTGTTTTGACGATTTTGGCAAAGTGTTTGAATAAGAACTATTTTATTTTTCTGAAATAACCTTAATGGAAAATCTTAACCCAAACACAGTTCTGGCTCCTCATTAACCACTCAGCTCTGATTCAGGAGCCGCTTTCGTTTTTTAATTAACATTCACTTCATCTTTGTCCTTCGTCTGCCCCCAACAGAAAACAGTGGACTGCATGACAACCATGTCCGTACCCTCCACCCTGGTTAAATGCCTCTACCTGTTCTTTGACCTGCCCCATATGGCCGAAGCCCCAGCGGGCCCCACCCCGCCGCCACCACAACCCCCACCCAACCAGGAGAAGACTCCGAGCCAGGCCCACACTCAGCCGGAGCTGCCGCTGGCCGACCGCCGAGCGCTGCTCCAGAAAGTCTTTGTCCAGGTGGAAAAAAGAAATGGTTCTTTCAGCTTTACACTCTGTTCACTGTGCTTTAGGCCTGCAGTCACACCAGCCACATTTAGTCCGCTTTAATCCAACTCCAGTCTGTTTATCTTGAAGGTCCGGTTTGTTTGAGGAGATGTGAATGTGAAATCAAATGATGAGGACCAAAACCTACACTTACAAAGTTCAATTGACGTGAACTCTGGTGCAGATCAAATGTAAATGTGAATGAGAAACTTACTACCACAGCGCATGGCATTCTGGGTAAACAAAAGTAAAATGACACACGAGGCTAACGCTAACAGGATAAATAGCTCATGAACTAAAGACAAAAAAAAGAAATCCTACACTGCTGAAATCTGACACTAGTCCAGTCTTTTTTACATTTTAAGAAGAAGGAAGTTGCGCTCAGTGTCGTCTTCAGCGAGTTTTGTGTCGTTTCCTTCAGTGGTTCTTGGTGCAGTTCCCTCATAAGATTCTCAGTTAGTTTATAGACCGGTAGACTCGGTTCATTTGGGGACCATAGTGGCAACATTTGTTACATTTATAGCTGCTGCGGTTCTCTTTCACACTACATTGCTAAAATGAACAAAACCCTTAAAAAAAACTGTTCTCCTTCTTGCCTGTGGGGGCGCTGCACCAAGGAGCATAGAAAAAAACTACACAAAAACATCTGAAGAAGATACTGACCACAACTTCCTTCTTCTTGACATGTAAACCAAAATGGAGTGGTGTCAGATGTTAGTGGTTGCAGAATTTTTCCACACAAGCCATTTTTCATGCTAGCGCTAGACTCTCGTGTTTGTTTTGGTTTTGTTTACCCAGAATGCCTTGCGCTGTTGACTACTTTCTGCTTTTGGAGCGGTCTCTGGTCTGCTTGGTGTTTACAAATGCATTCAAATGGCTCCAAAGTTCACTTCAACCAAACTGAGACCAAGGTTTGTATGAGGATCAGAGTTCGCTTTTTTGTTCCGCATGAAAGTTCAATTAGCATTCACACATCCCCAAACAAAGCTGGTGTGAACACATCCTCAACATGGCAAATCATTTTGATTGTAGAAAAATAATAAAGACTGGTGTAGACTTTTAACCCATTCAGTAATGCCAGCTGCAGGAAGAAAGTGTTTAATGATGCAAAACGCTCATTTTCATTTTGGTCCATTTTGGTCCATTTTACGTTCACAGATCCTGGTGAAGCTGTGCACCTTTGTGTCTCCGGCGGAGGAGCTGGCCCAGAAGGACGACCTGCAGCTGCTGTTCAGTGCCATCACCTCTTGGTGTCCTCCTCACAACCTGCCTTGGAGGAGAAGCGCGGGCGAGGTGCTCACCACCATCTCCCGACACGGACTCAGCGTCAACGTGGTCAAATACATCCACGGTACGACATTCATGTTTGATCCAATGGCGCGTGTAGAACCATTATCAGTTTACACAATGTCAGCACTGTTACAGTAAAACTTTATAAAATGTGTTCAAAACAAAGTCCTTTCCAAAACAAATGCACAAAAATGCAAGTATTAACCAAATAAAACAGTATGAATATAATAGAACAATGTGACTAGAATTCACAAAAAAATATAAGTTAAAGCTCAAAATATTTATTATATATCTAAAAAGAATTATAGGAGGTCTATTAAGAAAAATTCACATTTTTCAAATTTTTATGCTTTCATTTGGGTTTGTACTGCTTTTAAAAACACCCCATCGTTTAAATAGACGCCCAACTGCTTTTTGGCAATAAGTTAATGTCTTTTGATGTCTGGAGAATGAGCCCAGACCTGTTACCTAGCAACCCCAGCAAAGCCCAGCCCAGTTACCTAGCAACCCAAACTGAGCTTCAGCATGTTTAGTCAGCTGGTTTTACTGCTGTACAATGGCTGCTGGAAAAGAGAAATATTTTTTTAAATTGCCATCCAGAAGCCACTTGCTGCATTCTTTTTCATTGTGCAGGATGCTCCACTTCTTCTTTTCAAAGATCTACGGTTGTGTAATTGCTCATCTGTTTGCTGCCATTTTCGTGTTTGAGTGAAAATGTTGAGTTGGGGGGCCCAGCCAGCAGCAGCTTTTTGGAATTCAAAGTGGCCCTGAAACATCTCCCTCTGAACTGACTAGACTAAAATCTCATTAATAATTTTGTGCAAAAATTTACTGAACATGTTTTGAAAAGCCCGTATTTCTATCCTGACCTGTTCAATTAAGCTTAATGGGTCACATTTAATGATTAAAGTTGAGCTAGAAGCCAGACTGAATAGTTTTGTTTAATAAAGTTTTTCTCTGCTCCAAAAGTGACAGTCGTAATAAAACAGTCCGTTTTAGCGACCTCAGGGGACGAAAGGCCTACAGGATAAAGGCGAATCCCTTGAAAAGGTCGACAGGGCTGAACTTTCCACATTCGGACGTCTCCAGCTTTTTTTTTCCTTCATAAAAAGTTTAACCTTTTCCCACACGAAGGCAGGTGGGAGCCAGCAGAGAGCTCCTGTCCAGCATGTAAACCCACGATGAAAGCGAGCTGGACATGGTTTTAATAACTTCCATGTTTTCTCCTCCATCTCTTTTCTCTTTCCAGAGAAGGAATGTCTGTCCACATGTGTCCAGAACATGCAGCAGTCGGACGACCTCTCCCCGCTGGAGATTGTGGAGATGTTCGCCGGCCTCTCCTGCTTCCTCAAAGACTCCAGCGACGTTTCACAGACGCTGCTGGACGACTTCAGGATGTGCCAGGGTTACGCCTTCCTCTGCGACCTCATGCTCAGGTACAACCGAGAGCGCCATGTTTTGTTTCTTTAGTTCATCTGGTTGTCAACAGAACAACCAGAAATATCTAAAAATAAATGCCAACTGGGGCTGGACAATATAGTTGAAAAACTTAACACAGTGCAAGTGTTTCATCAATAATTATCTTTATTGATAATTATCGATTAGTTTTTGTTTTAAATATCCAAAGTACTGCCAAACTGGCAGCGTGACCTATCCTGTTTTATCCACAGTTTTCACTTCACGCTGTTGTTTATTTTTCAGTAGCAGATCAGAGTCCAGTAACTCTTCTATATATTGAATGCTGAATATTCTGAGATGCACTACATAATGATATCGATCATGTGTCTATCACCATATATATTACTGTTTTATTGTCTGGCCCTAATACGAACTATTTCCTGTTTCCAGACTGGAACAGGCCAAGGAGGATGAGTCTAAAGACGCGCTGAAGGATCTGGTCAACCTGGTCACCTGTCTGTGCACGTACGGGGTGACAGAGCTGAAACCCGCTGGTCTCACCACCGGCGCCCCCTTCCTGCTGCCAGGGTTCGTTCTCCCTCAACCATCTGGGAAAGGTATGGTGCTGAAACCAGCAAAACTTTCAAAATATTGTTAATACTCTTCCCTTTCCAATGGACAAATTTGGTTGCAACCTCAATAATGAACAACTTTGTAATTACCGCCTTGAAATTGGGCCTCTGTCTCTTTAAAAACTACACCTTCAGGAAGTCACAAGATGGCTCCTCTATTAACCCTTTAACAACGTTTTTACCAGAGTTTCACTCAGAAGTATCTCTTATGAGTTCAGCTGTTTCACAAGATGTTTACTAATTGCTGCTGGCTAGTCTGAAGGAGCTGAATGGAAAAGCTGCAGGGGAGAGCCCACTGTAATCCAGAAGCTGGAAACTGCTCCTTCATCGTTTCCATTCGTCTAAATGGAGAGATGTTCTTGCAGTCGGGTGTTAGACTTGCCGTCTTTTCAGTTAGCTTAAAGCGCCAAACTTGAAAAAGTCTTTTTGTTTTTCTCTCCTGCTCTTATCTCACAGCCTGATCTTAATCTGGGAAATGACTCTGATGCTTGACTGATCCCAGGGAGCTCAACCTGTTTGACAGACGCTGTGCTGCTCGTCACACTGCTGGAGATGAGCCCCTCCAAACATCCTGAATACAAATGAGAACCTCTGAACTGCTTCCCCTTGACCTTTAGTTGCTGAGCATTTTTGGTCTGTTTTACAGAAAAGGCTTCAGGTTCTGCAAAGCTTTTAAATGAGGAATAAAACTTTCATTCCCAACAGTTGATCAGTTTTATATGTTTGCTTTAACATTCACTAAAAACCCCAGAGTGGAGCGTGAAAGCCTGTTTTAGCTCTACAGCATAAAATCACGCACAGAAAATCTCCCCCAGTCTCCCTGCTGGAGGACAAAAAGCTGCTCGCTGATCATGGCTAGCATTGGCTCTAGCTGTTAAATTATCAATAACCCGCTAGATTTAAATTTCTATGGGTGATATATGAAAGAAAAGAGACACAATGCTTTGCCACCTATTGCTAACACTATTACATCAAGATAACAAGTTAAAAAAAAAGTTTCAATGAAGAAAAAAATAACAAGGGCTGCAGATGTGCTGTGGAATTCTGTCTGTTTCCACTGCTGTGGTAGATTACCTTCTTTCTTTTTTGTTGATCCTTTTTCATTCTGTTTTCTTCTTTTTTCTCTTTTCTTGTTTTGTTCTTTTTTCCTTTGTTGCTTTTCCCCTTTCTTTCTTTCTATTTTGTTCTTTTTTTTAAGTTGTTTCTTTTGTTTGCTTAATAATAAATTTTTTGTTTCTGTTTTGTTCGTTCTTTTTGTTTTTAATCTTTGCTTTCTTCTTTTGTTTTGTTAGTTTGTTTTTTGGTTGATTGGTTTGTTTTGTCTTTTTTTCCTGTCTTTCCTTGCTTCTTTCTGTCACTCTCTCTCTCATTGTCTCTCGTTCTTCTGAACCTTCTTCTGGTGTAACACCATGAAGAGTCTCCATCGTCACTCATGTGTTTCTCTTAGTGAGGCGTTTGCTTTATTTCAGCGTTTTCTCATTGTTGCTTCCAGTGAATATTTTTATCCCAAACAGATTAAATTGTTTTTCTTCAGCTCTTATCTCTACTTATCTGTTGTTCTTGTCCCTCCTTCAGGTCACACAGTTCGGAACATCCAGGCCTTTTCGGTGCTGCAGAACGCCTTCCTGAGGGCCAAAACCAGCCGCCTGGCCTGCATGCTGCTGGACGCCATCGGGAATATCTACGCCGCCGAGCCGGCCAACTACTTCATCCTGGAGTCGCAGCACACATTGTCGCAGTTCGCCGAGCGCGTGGCTAAGCTGCCCGAGGCCCAAACCAAATACTTTGAGCTGCTGGAGTTTGTGGTGTTCAGCTTGAACTACGTGCCGTGTAAGGAGCTGTTCAGCGTGTGCGTGCTGCTGAAGTCCAGCACGTCGCTCTCCTGCAGCATCACCGCCGTCAGAACGCTGCTGAAGCTGGCCAGGCACGACCCCGTGTTCAGCGACGTGCTGCGGGAGGTCGGCCTGCTGGAGGTCATGGTGAACTTGCTGCACAAGTACGCCGCCTTGCTCAAAGACCCTGCGTCGCAACAGCAGCCGCAGAACAACGACCAAAGTGAGAAAAATTCACCCCCAAAAACACAAAACCTTAACCAGGAATTTTGGTCGAGTTCTAGTGCAAATATTTTACTTCACATAAAATAAGACAAATTTAACTAATAATTAACGTTTCAGTCAATATCTCCTTAATATTGATGAAAAATGGCTAGTTACATTGGCAGATTATTTTACTAAAAAGTGTAATAAAAGAAATATTTTGCCAGTGAAACTGACACTTTTTCATTAATATTAAGAAACTATTGACTTACAACAAGCGCCTATATCTTTCTGAAAAGTTACTTGTAAGTTAGTTTTCTTTTTATGTCAAGTGTACTAATATATTTGCAGTAGAAACTAGAGCAAAAATACTTGCTAAGGTTTTGTGTTTTTGCAGTGCAGCTGCCTCCCGTAACAGAGTGAATTTTAATAGTATTTTGTGATGTATAACAGTAATAATGAATTATTAATGCTAACTGGAGATAGTTAACATGAATAATTACCTTTCCAGGTGATGCCCTGACTGTGTAGCTAATTTAATGATCTTTGTTGTCTTTCTGCGCTCAGCTGACTGTAAGAACAACCCGATAGCAGAGGAGCAGAAGCAGCTGGCCTGGCTGGTGATGGAGACTCTGACGGTGCTGCTGCAGGGCTCCAACACTACCAACACTAACGCAGGTAAACACACTCACACACTCCAGGCTGCACATGCAGGGTGATTTCACAGGCACACGGTGAAATCCCCACTAACATTCAGACTCAAGAAAACAAAGCTGCAGGTTGGAGGGTTAAAATCAGTCAGACCTAAAGCAGGTCGGCAACCGATTCAGGAAAAGTTCACAGAATCAGACTCGGATCAGGAGAACCAGGGTTCCTCTGGAGGTGGTCAGCGTCCATCCATCCGTCCGTCCATCCGTCCGTCCGTCCGTCCATCCGTCCGTCCGTCCGTCCATCCGTCCGTCCATTCATCCATCCTTCCATCAGCCCTTCCTTTCTCGAGTTAGTTTTCCTTTTTTCTCTCTCATTTCTTTCTCTGTCTCATTTGTTTTTGTTTTTCTTTTTCTGTTCATTTCTTTCTTTCTCTTTTTGTTCATTTGTTTATTTTGCTAATTATTTGTTCATTTCTTTGTCTTTGTTTATTTTGTTCCTTTCTCTTCATGAATTTCTTTCTTTATTCATTCATTTCTTTCTTTCCTTTCTTCTTTCCTTCCTTCCTTCTTTCTCTCTTTCTTTGCACGAATGTCTCAGCTTTAACCTCCCAACACATCCTGATAACTGAGATCAGAAAAGATTTTTCTACAATCTGTTAAATCTGAAGAGCTGCTTTCACTCACACCTCCTGTTTGCGAATGAGTGTGTATGTGTCTGCGTGTGTCTGCGTGTGTCTGCGTGCGTGTGTGTGTGTCTGCGTGTGTGCGTGTGCATGTGTGTGTGTTTGTACTCGGTCTGCTGGAGCGACTGGGTGAGTCACCAGATTTACCATCCTGCAGCTCTGCTCTCTGTGACCTGGATGGTGACTGTTTGTCGTCGTTAGAGGAACTCGTGACGTGGGAGATATTAGCAGCTCTTCACTCTGATAACATTTGCCTGATGCACCTGGAGCGGTTAGCTGCCACTCTGACGTGACGGAGAATTGAAACAAGTGTTTGACACTTGGATGGATGAAAGAAAAATCAAGGAGCTCGCTGTAGGACAGTTAGAAAAAGAAGAGGTGTTGATGTTTGGGTTAAAAAAATTACAATAATCTGATTCATACTCGTTGAATTTGAGGTGGTTTTAACCTCTGTTTATTATAAATAAATGAGTTGGACCGTATAATGTAATGTTTCAAGTATGTATGTATTACACATAATTTTACATTATTTAAAATGAAACCGTCATAAAAATGTATTGAAAATTTACAATATATATAAATATAACTGCTTAAAAATAAAAAAAAAACAACGTTATGAAGTGAAGATTATGGATAAAACAGGAAATGTCTTGCCAACAAAAAGCTAGAGAACAATTATCGATATCAATTGATATGAAACACCAATATTGTAATAAGTGAACCTCATAAAATAACTTTGTTTTGATGATGTGATGACATCACAGCTGCTAACAACACAGAAAGCAGGTGGATTTTATTTGCAAGGACTGAGATGTTTTTGAAAAGATTTTTTCCCTTCTCGTTCTCAGCTCTGTTCAGAGAGTTCGGCGGCGCTCGCTGCGTCCACAACATCGTGAAGTACCGCCAGTGTCGGGAACACGCCCTGCTCATCATCCAGCAGCTCGTGTTGTCGCCCAGCGGCGACGACGACATGGGAACGCTGTTGGGCCTCATGCACTCGGCACCGTCCAGCGAGCTGCAGCTGAAGACTGACATACTGCGGGTAACAAACACAAACGGTCAACTGTCACCACAGTTTTACATTTACTTCAGTAACCTTTGTGAAAAAATTTACGTTTAGGAGTATTTTTATGACATTGTACTTTTTACTCTTACCTGAGTAATTTTATTATGACGTATTTTTACTCTTTCTTACGTAAAACATGTTTTTAACCAAAAACTTCACCAGAAATAGACACACACCTGCAGTTTCTGTTAAAGTTTCAAGTTTTTTATTGACAGAAACTGATTTGGAAGCATTTTCTTTTGCCTGATTTTGTTTGCTACCTATGCAAATTATTGTCGTTTTGGTCCTGAAATCTATTATTTTGCTTTAATTTTTAAATATTAAATGATTGATAATTTGATCAGTTACTCAGTCCTTGAGTACACTTTTTACCAAATACATTTTTTACTCCTACCTGAGTAAAAATAAATTGAAGTAAAGCTACTTTTACTTGAGCATAATTTCTGGGTACTTTACTCACCTCTGTCACAAAACCTTGATCTCAATCTCATAGAAAATATGTAACAATCACCAGTTTAACTCTTAAACTGGTGATTATAAGCAAGACAACCTACAAATCTAACTTCAAAGTAACTTTTCAGCAAGATATTGGAGCTTGTTTTAAGGAAATAAATCCTAATAGTGATGAAAAATACTAGTTCCATTGGCAGATTATTTTCCAATGGAACCTATTTGCATATTTACTTTAAATATGAGAAAAATGTCTTTCCATAAGTTAAACGGAACTGGAGCTTTTACACCAATGTTAAACTTTGCACTATAAACTAAACCAAAATTAATTCTAAAGCAGTGTTTGGTTTCAACTGTTGGTCTTAATTCCAGCCTTCATTTTTAGGCTGTTTCTATAATTTAATTATTATACAGCCAGAAGGAATCAAGCAAAAATAAAGTCTGCACCTCCAAAAGCTTGTCAGTAAATCCTGGTAAGAACATCCAGACACGAAAGGGAGTGATTTTAAAAATCAATATGCATTTGTAGCGCTGCACACAGTAATTGCTTTAAAGCAGGATCTCTGAGAGTTAGGCGCACATAAAAGCTGGAACCGTACACACACTTTCACACACTGGCAGGATGAGAGGCCGGCTCATTTTCTCAGGCATAATTGCATTTTTAAACTCCTTCCCTCTGCAGATGAAGTAAATCTCATGCTTTCCGAGGGCTTCACCTGGATTAACTTGTCAGCATTTTACTTCAATTTCACTAATCATGGATTTTAATTATCACCACAAAAAGAAACTGCATGGAGCTTTGAATATGCCTTTTATTTGTGCACCGTAACTGAGAAAATTCATATAAATCTTCGGCTCAACCCTGTGAAAGCCCTCATTTCATGTTCTACAGGGGAGAAGAATCTATCAGGGGTTTGTTGCATTAATCTTCCACATTGCGTGTGAAATTAATGCCCCACACTCAGACTTTTAGTGCACAGCTGCATTCTGGTGGTGATTTCACAGTGTGAAGTTAGAGGAAGACGACTACAACATCCTGTGATTGGTTTAATAAAACTTTATGCTGACACTAGCAGGACTTTGTTAATGCAGCAGGAAACAGCTGGCTGGTTTTACTTCTTCTTTGTTACTGGTGCAGACTATTCCTCTCTCTATGTAGCTTTAGTCAGACATTCAATTCATGGTTGCCATTGGTGACAGCAAACAGAACGAGTTTCACATTTGATTTTTGCAGGATTCCTGACTGTATAAACGCTTCGACTCAAAGGATTAATCAGTGAAATTAATTGGACTAATTGGTTATTAAAATAATTGTCAAATAATTTAATGATAGAATAATTGCTGGAGTGGTTCTGGAGGGTACATACTCAAAAAAAACCCAGTTTAAAAAAAAAAACATATTCAAAACAGTAATTATGTCAAAAATGAATAAAAATGCGTCGATTTTTCATTTAAGATGAAAATCAAACGCTTCAAGTGGCATAGAGTCACCTGGTTCAGATTTACTAAAGGAATGTCATGTAAAGCATTTTAGGCAATAAACTGTAAACTGTTTTTTATTAAACAACCAATTGAAATGTTTATTTGCATCTTTTCATGTATTTCTATTATTTTATAAGTAAGACACATAAAGTTAAATGAAAAATCTTTAGAATTTGCCATTTTTAAAATCTAACTAATTAAGAAAATTCAGTTCGGTCCAATCACACATCCATTCCAAATTGATAATAGTTACTAAATAATGCAGTAAAGTTATATTTATTACTTAAATTGGTTAAAAGTTTTTTTTTTTATCTAAGGAAACCCAGCAGTTATGAACTTGCAGCATTCACTCCTCCCAGACAGTGGATGTTTGCTTGAGTTGTTAACTTTCCAGCGGTCCTTTATACGGAGCATGCAAGTGGCGACAGTGGAGAGGAGAAACTCTCCTTTAACAGGAAGGAACCGCCAGCAGAACCAGGGCGCAGCTCAGTTTAAGCAGCTGTTTGCTACAACCAACTGATCCAGGAGTAATTTCTGTGTTTTAGAAAATACAAAGTTAATAACAGTAGTCACACCATTAACGGCCTTATCAAGCAATTAAACTTTAAAAATAAGGAAGGAAAATCCACTAGGAAAGGTGGTATTTTTTTATTTTTTTATTTTGCCAACAAATTAAAATCTTCAGTACAACACACAGTCGCTTTCTCTTTAACTTCATATTGGATACATTAACAGATATTCATTTATTTTTACCTGTAATATTTCGATGGTGTGTGATGGATCTGTGTTTTCCGTCTCCAGGCTTTGTTGGCCGTGCTGCGCGAGAGTCACCGGACCCGCACGGTGTTCCGCAAAGTGGGCGGCTTCGTGTACATCACCTCCCTCCTGGTGGCCATGGAGCGCTCACTGTGCCAGCCGCCGCGGCACGGCTGGGAGCGGGTCAACCAGAACCAGGTCTTCGAGCTCCTGCACACCGTGTTCTGCACGCTTACCGCCGCCATGCGCTACGAGCCGGCCAACTCGCACTTCTTCCGCACCGAAATCCAGTATGAGAAGCTGGCCGATGCCGTGAGGTAACAAACAAACAGCCGGAATATGTTCTACTTTTACAGGGCAAAAACACAATATTTTACAAAGTTGTCTAGTTCTAGGTCTGGGTTTTGTTCCAAGTAGACTTGAAATAAAACAAAACTAACTTCTCAGCAAGATATAGGAGCTTGTTTTTAGCTAATACATCCATAATATAGGTAGCAAAGCACTAGATCCACATGGAGCTAATAGTTCTAAGGTATCAAAAACAACTCTAAGCAGGTTTTAGTCTACATTCTCAGTGTTTTTTCTGTTTTGCAGTCTTCTGTAAGTTTGTTCCAGATTTGTGGAAAATAAAAACGAAAAGCTGCTTGGTTCTGTTGATACAACAGCAGATCTTTAATGTGTTGTAAATGCCAAGCCATTCAGTAATTTATAAACTAACAACAGTATTTTAAAGTCTGTTGGCTGTTTCAAGTGAACAATTAAGGCATTTTGACTTAAAACAAGCTCGCATTTCTTGCTGAAAAGTTACTTCAAGTGTTATAGGATATTTGCGTTCGAAACTAAACCAAAATTATTTGGTAATATTTTGTGTTTTTGCAGTGTGAATCTTGATAGTGAACTTTCTCCCGTTCCCTCCTCCAGGCTGCTGGGTTGTTTCTCTGAAACGAAGAAGCTGGGCCCAACCGGCGTGTTCCCGTCCAACGCTCAGCCCTTCCAGAGGCTGCTGGAGGACGAGGCATCCTCCGCAGGCTGCGCTGGAGACAGCGTCTGCCCCACGCTCAAGCACTGCAGCAAGCTGTTCATTTACCTGTACAAGATGGCCACCGACTCTTTCGACAGGTGGGCGAACTGTGGAAACAATACAATACCAACACAAACATAGTTAAAGTATCCCTTCTATCATTGGTTTCAAATAAGCAATGAATCAATTAATCGCATAAAAAAATCAAAACAAGCTCAGTAATTTCCGTTTGCATGATTTGTCATTTTTCTCTTTTTTCTCTTTCTACTGAAAACTGGACGATAAAACTTCTGTCTGGTGTTTTGGTCTCAACCAGCTCCTTTTTTTTGAAGGACAATTTTATTTAGAGAGACATTATAATTCACTACATTTGTTATTTTTGTTGTTTTGTTTATTTATTTTGAATATTAAACTGTCTCCCAGTTCCAGTGCCAAATGTTCACTAAAATTTTAAGTTTTTTGATCTTTGTGCTCTTGCGTTGGTTTGACATTATATTAAATGCTTTCAAAACACTGTCATTTATAAAACAAAAAAATATATAATTTGAGCTGCTGAGGCTTTGCAGAGGTAAAAAGGATATTTAGTTTCTCATTTAAGTTCACGTCAGTGTGAAGCCGGTCCAGTTTTTCTGTTCTGCTCTTCTGTTTATTCACCGACCAGAAGCTCATTTGCTGCTGCGATAAGTTGGCAAACTTATGAAGAAACCCAAGGCAGAGCTGAAGCTTTTAAGAAGTCTAATTTTCTGTCCTTTAATCTTCCTTTCTGCCATTTCTTCACTCAACTGAAACTCCGTGTTCAGATCTGAGTCCACATTCTCCAAACTGGAGCTTTTCTCAACTAACAACTTCTTTCCTTCTTTTCTCTATTTCTCCTTTCTTCCTCTAACATTGGTGCTGACTGGCTCATCATCCTTGGTCTGGGCTGCCTGCACGGCTGCACATAAACGTGTGTGTGAATCTGTGTTCCTCTGTGTGTGTGTGTGTGTGTGTCACCTGTTGTCATGCAGTCGTGCAGAGCAGGTGCCTCCATGCCTGACTCATGAAACCTCGCTGCCCTCACCGTGGGGTACGCCTGCACTCGCCAGAAAGAGGTAGCTACAGCTTTCTGCCTTCTTCCTCACCCTTTTTTTTTCCTCTTCATTTCTTGTCTGTTGATGCTAAGAGCAATTTCAGCTTCGCTGCTGGTTTTAGGCCTTTTTCTCCAGCAGTAGGACAGAAATAAAAGAAACAAAATGTATATTACATTACACACTGCAAAAACACAAAATCTTACCAACTGATTTTGGTTTAATTTCTAGTTAAAATATCTTAATAGACTTGAAATAAGACAAAACTAACTTAGAAGTAACTTTTCAGCATGATATAGGACAGAGGTGTCCAAGGTGCGGCTTGTGGGCCATTTCCCTCCCTCTGAAAGATTTTGTTTGCCCCTGACACTTTTTCATCTTGACAAAACTTCTCCTGTTTTAGGTAAGTTAGAATTACCAAAATTATTTTTATTCAAAACAAAGACATTTTGTTTAAAAAATAAATGGTGAAGCTGTGTTTTTATTGTGGTAGGAGATAATAACTGACACATGGTAAAAACTTCTGTCTCTGCTGACTCTTGCTGCGTCTCCTCAGGCAGGAATTTGCTGCTCTGTAATTTTGTTTTCTTTTTTTTCCCCAAATTGTTTGACGTCACAGCCCTGCAGATTTCCTCCTCTCCACCCCGTTACTCTGGATGAGTTGGTGTGAGAACTGCTGACTCATGTTAGACATAGTTTAATCGTTAGGAACAGAGTTTTAGGCTTTTTAAAATTGTGCTTGGAGTAACTGTTATTTTCAAAGCTTGATGGCGAAATGGAGGATGGATAAAAAAAAAATGACAATGCCTTGATGAAACTTTTGTTACATCCACAATTTTTATTGCATTTTGTTGGGATTATAGGTGGCAAGCCATGCCTTGGTAGGATTACCAAGGCTAAATGCTATGTAGATACTGAGCCTTAATTATAAGATGACTATACTTCACAAATTAAAGGTTTGGTTACGCCTTTTTTTAGAGACATCTGAGTGTAGAAACACTCCAAAGGATTCTGATTTTTATTTGTAAAACATGTGAAAGTTTTCACATTTTTTTTCATTTATTTTTATTATGTATTTATTACTTTTTAACATGAGTTGTCTTCCAATGAAATGGAGAGAGGGATGAAAAATAAAGGAGGAA
Organism: Poeciliopsis turrubarensis; assembly: GCA_010277015.1. Taxonomy (NCBI): domain Eukaryota; kingdom Metazoa; phylum Chordata; class Actinopteri; order Cyprinodontiformes; family Poeciliidae; genus Poeciliopsis; species Poeciliopsis turrubarensis. Next base: position 1,113,798 of record VMRN01000002.1, read on the forward strand.
AGGAAAGGAAGGTGGGGAAAGGTTCAAAATGAAAGGAGATAATTCACCAATCAGTTCAATTCAAGCTTTTATTAGAGACCCAGTGTCAAGTTTAGTAGTTGATAAAAAAAAAAAAAACAGAAAAAAAGAAGAAAATTAAATTGCGGTTATCATATTAGTAATAAAAATGTGGAATTAGTGGTGAAGGTTTCCTTTAAATCTTTTAATCTCTCATTTTGATCCGGCCCCCAGGCACGGTTACTACGGCACGTCGGGTTCTTCCGCCCCGGTCAAAGCCCTGACGGACCTCAAACTCCACCTGGTGAACCCGTCCCACCCTGCCTCCTTCTCATCCTCGTCCGACATGGTGGTCATCCACCCTGGGGCCGTTCTGGCCATGTTGGACCTGCTGCCCTCCGTCTCCTCCGAGAGCCAACCCGAGGTGAGAAAACTGACTGTACGCACCTGGAGGTGACGGAGTTTCCTTCAGCTCCCGACGTTTGACCTCGACCTTCTCCTCCAGCATGCCCTCGACCTCCAGCTCGCCGTCGCCAACATCCTGCAGCTCCTGGTGAACAGCGAGCGGAACCAGCAGGTGTTGTGTGAGGCCTGCCTCCACCAGCGGCTGCTGCAGCGCTGCAGCCAGGCGCTCGGCGATGAAGACCACCCGCTGCACCCGCCGCTGCAGCGGATGTTCGAGAGGCTGGCCTCGCAGGCGCTGCAGCCCGTCGCACTCAGGTACCGACACCGACAACAGCTGAATGAGACATCCGGGATCCTGATTTATGGAGTCTAGGTTGTATGTTTAGCTCATTTCAGGAATGAGTAGTTTACATTGTAAAGAACTTTACATTTAAAATGACATCATAGAAATATATTAAAGGGTATCTGCCTTCAAAGATGAACCTCCTCTCCTCCTTCAGACCAGCTAGGTCTGAAGCTAGGTCTAGTAAAAACGCTGTTGAAGGACAACTAACAGTAACTTTGCAACTGTGCTATCAAATGTCATTATGAGGTTGTAAAATACATAATACTGCCCCTTTAAATGTTCTATCGATTATGTTTGAGAAGAAACTCTGGAAGTTTGTAAGTTTGTTCCAGATTTGTAAGATTTTTCCAGTAGACCTGAGAGGTCTGGAATGTTGCTATGACAACAGCAGATATTTAAGCAGTTCAAAGATTTATAAACTAACAACAGTATTTACAGGGAGCCAGTGGAAGGACGTGAGAACTGGGTGATGTGCTCTATCTTTCTGGTTTTAGTCAGAACACCAGCAGCCATGTTCTGGATGTTGTTGGGATTTTAGTCAGAACTGTGAAGTAATCAATGTGACAAAAGATAAACGCAGGAGTTTCTCTAGATCTCGCTGAGGCATTCGCCTTCTAATCCTGGATATGTTCTTCATGGATATGTCTTTATGTGGCTCTGAAGGTTCAGGTCCATCACAACCCAGATTTCAGCCCTGATCACTTGTTTCTGTCATAACTGAAGTTGGATCTAATTAAATTTACTATTCTTCATGAATAAATTCATTGCTGTATTTTTATGAAAATATTGTAAGAAGACGTCTGCTTGGATCAGAAGGCATGGCAGGTTGTGTCTGCGCTGCCAGATTTGATGATGATGAGGGTTAGATATGACTCTCATTTCCTGCTTGACAGGTTAAATAAAATGAGCGGTCATGGCTCAGGGACAATGGGAAGTCATTTCATGAGCACGAGGTCGGTTGTTTTTATATGTAAATATGGCCTTTCCGCTTGGTCTCTCCAGCTTTAATTATGCTGAGTGGGAATAAACATATCTGCTACCCTGTTTTCTCTCACTGTCTCTGTTTTTCTTACTTTAACTTGTTTCTGTTGCCAGTCTGTCTCTCTGTCTGATGTCTTCTGGTTGAGTTCGTTTGTGTCATATACTCAGACTCTGAAAACTGCCGATTCACAAAGATGTTGCTGTAGTATTTGGAAGATTATCTTCTGATTTGACTCTTTAATGCTTCAGGGCCTAATTGTAATAATAAATAGGACCTGCTTGTTATTATAATGTTAAGTGTTTGCTGTACTGTTGCAGAATTATCAGATATATTTGAAATTCAGTCCATTTATTGATTGTGTTGACGTTGAAGTCTATCCAGCTAGTCTATTTCTGAGTTTCATCCATTACTAAGGCTTAGATTTCTGTATCGGGTGTGAAAAAAATGGGCTTGCTGCATTCTTCATGATAATAGGCAGCGCCTGCCTTTGAGCAGGTTTAATACTTTGTATATACAGACCTCTGCATTGTGTCTAATGTATATAATAGAAGTTACTTAAAAGAAGAAATGCAGCACCAATAAAAAAAAAACATGTCAGAAATGGAAAGAATTAGCAGAGTGCTTGTATTTCTCGTCGTTTTCTGGTTATTGTTTGTTCTGACGTTCTGTTAAATTTCTCCGACAGGGAATTTTTACGTCTGGGAAACCCTCTGAACTGCGGCGCCTGGGACAAGAAGCTCCTGAAGCAGTACCGGGTCCACAAGCCCAGCTCCCTTGGCTACGACGCAGACATGAGAAGTACGTTTCTTTTTCTTCTTCTCTGATATTCCTAAACAAATCAAATCAATCTATTGCAGACGGCAATAGAGCAGGAAGTTATGCAAACTTTAGAGTCAAACACTGAATGTGTTTTGAAAAATGCTTATTTTCTGAGTTGATAGTTGACTATCGAATTACTTTGCATTAAAAGTTGTAATTATTGACACTTAATGCATCTTTACATTTAAAGTGTCAACAAATTTGCACTAAAACGGACACTCATAATCCAACTTTGCATTAAATAATGACACTTTTAATGTGAATCTGCATTAAAAGTGTCATTAATTCGATGTAAAGCCTGGTAGGAAATTTGAAGTAAAGCCTGGTGACCCGCCAGGCTGATAATACACTGGAAGAAAACCTGAAATTATTTCCAATATTGACACTATTTAGAATTTGATTGAGTAATAATTTGATTTTTACATTTTTGTGTCTTGCCACATTCAAATTTAAATGAGCAGGTTAAATAGTTAATGATTTCTGTGACCAGAAACCTGGTAGAAATCCTTGCGATGCTCATTAAGCCGGTGAATAATCTCTCCGTTTAAATAAAGAGCTGCATGAATCTGTTGCGACGGCTTTGGGTTGTTTCCTGCTAACAGCTGGTAGTGTTTGTAATTTTCTGGGCTCCTCAGCAGGTCCTAATTGTATCTCCTCCCAGCTGATAATGGATATTAAGTCTCTACTAATTACTGCTGCATGCAAACAGCCTCTGGTTGAGCACGTCCTGTCGTCTGGTTTATTAGCTCCTATAAGTCTTCTCTAGTTTTATTCTGTCCTTGTCACAACTGCTGATGCTTAATAAATAATGGATTTTGTTGCCAGTATAAGGTGAAATATTAAACCTTTGTGGAGGATCTTGTTCTGGCCCCTTTGGGACAGTAAACATCCACGGATGATTCAGGGCTGCTTGTTACAGCTCCCTGTGGAGCCATTCAGAGCTGACATTCACGTGTGTCCTGCCTGATTTAGTCACAGGTGGACAGCTTTTAAGTAGTTTTGTTCACACCTGGCGTTAGAATCTGCCCTCTGTTGTTGGTTTTTGAAAAAATAACCAGAGTTCAGTATTTTCTGGATGTTTTATACCCTGAAATCTCCACTGCTTTCAGCTGCGTTTCTTCACCCAGCCTCATGATTACAGTTTATGAATGAGCAACATGTGATGATACCGACATGACTGACTTTTCCATTAACAACTTTTCCTCCAATAATTTTAAACTCATGGCTCTAATGTAATGTCACACTTTGTAACTGACGGTTTTTAAAGAGTCAGAGGCCCAATTTCTAAAGATCTGTTACGTCACATTTGATATATAACATTTTTTGAAATGACACATGATGTCAGAAAGATCGCAAATACATTAAGATGTTTCAGAGCTACTGTTCCGGTGTTAGGCGATGTTGAAGTGTAATCCCGATAATCTCCTAACCGTCACCTGGCTCTGCTGATCGTTTCGCCTGAACCGGACGTTTTCTTTGTGGATTTCCAGACAGCATGACCATGTCCATGGAGGGCTTCGGCCCCGACAGCGTCTTCACCACGCCGGCCGAGGACAACGGCCAGTACCGCATCAGCCGCAGCCTGGTGCGCTCCGCCGAGGACAGCACCGTGCCCCTCACCCGAGTCAAGTGCCTGGTCTCCATGACGACGCCCCATGACATCCGGCTGCACGGGTCGGCCGTCACACCGGCGTTCGTGGAGTTCGACACATCGCTGGAGGGATTTGGGTTAGTCTGCATGATCTTCACCTGGTTCTCTTCTTTCTTAAGTAATAATATTAATATATCTGGATTTTGGGGTCTTTGGAGCTGCAGAAAGCAGCAGAACTTTTATGTTATTGTTGTCTTGAGACTTGAAGTTTTCACAAGTTTTAATATTTATTGTTGTAGACCAACACAAATCGGTGTAAACTTAAAAAATCTGGCCTTTTTGAAAGAGTGGCGAGTAGAAAAAAGTCCTCACAAATAGAGCTGAATCGATTAATCATGATTAAGAAATTATTGAAATAATCATTATCCAGAGTAATTAAGCAAAAACTGAACTATATAATGGTAATGGCTTAATAATGCACTTTAAATTCTAATGAATATAAATAAACAAATCAACTTAAGCAACAAATAAAATGATTATGTAATCTCTGTAAACAAAATAGTCTTTGAATGAAACCAAAACATTGTATGACTGTATTTTCTCCAGTTTTAGGGTAAATTTTAAAAGTGGATTTATTTTGGCTTTGCTTCTTCCATATCAGTGTCTTCTATACAATATAAGCAACAATCTAAATTTAGCGATATAATTTTAACGCATCACCAAAGTAGGTTTTCCAGTTGGAAATATTTGCAGTTCTCCTCGGAACGCATAATGTGTGTTGTGTGTTTTTTTTTTTTTTTTTTTTTAAGGTGCAGCAGATGGTGTCCGTTCTTGTTGTGAATCTCTTTATGGATCAGTTTTCCTCACCGGTGACACGCGCCTCGGGGCGCCGCGTTTTTTCTCCCCTTGGTGAAACATGCCGGTGTTTTTCCCCTTCCTCTTCGCAGCACCTGCAGCTGTCTCAGCAGGAGGCTGCGATCCGCCTGCAGTTGTGGCGCTCCGCATACAAATAGGCTTATTTTCCGCCTTTTATGTCGCGCCGGCTACCTTTTGCTGCTCGCCGCTGCTGACAGAACGCACCTTCATACCCCCACAAACTCCCCGCGGCGATTGTTAGCGGAAAACATGTTCTTTGGAAAACGACCTTGGCAATTTGCTTCCACATTTGTGCAGACATATCTGACAAATCCACACACAATATGGAATCCATAAAGAAGTGGCAGAGATTTGAGAAACATTTTTTGATTTGTGTTACTTTTAGCCCTAATTTCACTATATTTTTTATAAACATTTTTATTGTGCTAATTTCATTGTCTTTACTGAAATTAGATAAAATTTTACTGGATTTAGGGCATTTAAAAAACAATTTTTTGATTTTACATCAATCAGTTTTTTTATTTAAATTTTTCACCTTATTTTAATCAATTATTTTTAGCCCTAATTTCGACTAATTTTTCAAATGTACTAATTTAGTTACATGTGTAAATTATGTAAAATTCAGTACTTTTTTGATTAAATTAGGGCTTTTAAAAAAAATTGGCTTTAAATAGATCTGCTATTTTACTTTGTGCCAATTTACAGTAAGTATTAAACAGTACATTTCCGCTAATTTTTTAAACATTTCATTGAATTTCTACTCATATTATGTAAAATTATTATGATTTAACATCAACCCGCCATTGGGACTACAGATAAAAATTATCCATCTGGCTATAATATCATGTATTTACCTGTAAGTGTTGACAAATACAAATTGCCCCATCATTAAAAATAAACTATAACTTATAAAAATCTAATTGTTTTATGTCCATCCACTTCAGAAACAAAAATAAAATGCTCTAATTTCAGTAGAATTAGGTAATTCCAGGTGGCAGCACTGATTGGACTGAAAAACAAAATGGAGTTGGTGAAGCCAACACAAGCTGCAGCAGATTAAAGCTCATTCACATAAAAATCACTTCATATTCCTGCAACCGTTTGTAAAGTTTGGCTGAACAACATGAAACAGACTTGATGAAAACGCCGTGTCATGTTCACACCCTTAATTAGCTTCTTATTTATTAATTTTTTTGGTGTCAGCGCTCCTGCAGATAATCCAGATCAAACAGCAGCTTCGATTTCCGGAAACCCTGCAGCGATGCGCACCGCCGCAATCCGCCTTTCCTAACTTTCTTTCCTTTTTTACTCGCGGAAACAAAATGGAAATAGAACAAGGAGTTTCTTCTGAAAACGCGGCGGCGAGGCGGTGGCCCACTTTCAGCGAAAACTCAGGAGGAAACCCACTCACAGCCCCTCCTCCACCTCCCATCTGTCAACATGAAATATTGATGCTGCTGCCGCTGTTAGAAATCACACACACACACACACGCACACGCGCGCACACGCATGCACACACACACACACACGCATGAATACACACCCATCCAGCCAGGCGAGGAAGACGATATCGCTGTGGAGGGAGGAAGACTTTTCTTTTTGAAGATTTTTATTTATTTATGTCTTTTTTCTTTTTGCATAATGTCGGCGAGGAAGTCTGCTGAAACGCTCGTTAGCTTGACATGCTAACAGGCGCTCCACACGACCTTGGAAAACGTCCTGAAGAAAAGTCATAACAACGAATTGTTAAAACTAAAAATTGGCAGCTGTGTGGATGCGGTCAGGTAGCCAGCCGTGACCTTTGACCCTGCAATCCTGGAGGAAAAACGAGTGATAGAGAGAGACATTAATGGGTTCAGAGAGGGTCTCATTAGAGATACAATGGAACCAGCAGAGAATCTAAACTGGGAGTTCTGGATCATTCTAAGAGGCGAAAAGATGGAGTTCCCTTCCTTTCTTCCTTGTTTCCTTCCTTGTTTCCTTCCTTTCTTCCTTGTTTCCTTCCTTGTTTCCTTCCTTCCTTCCTTCCTTCCTTCCTTCCTTCCTTCCTTCCTTCCTTCCTTGTGTCCTTCCTTCCTTGTGTCCTTCCTTGTTTCCTTCGTTCCTTCCTTGTTTCCTTCGTTCCTTCCTTGTTTCCTTCGTTCCTTCCTT
>VMRN01000002.1:1121064-1187982 GCA_010277015.1 Poeciliopsis turrubarensis
CTTTTCCATCTATGGATTTTCTGTCTTTCTTGATGACTTTTTTACTTTTTTATTTTTTTAGTTGACATATTTACTGATGTTGATGAAAACAGCAGAATTCCAGTTCAAAGTTCAAGTAAAATTCATTTCCAGGAATCAGATTTTGCTGAATTGACAAGTTTTCTTGAAACAAGACTCTCCGGCTTATTTTTTTGTTCACATATCTGTCCTGATTTATTTTTCCAATTTGCATAAAACGCTTCCCAGATGTTTGGCTCTCCTCCTCAAAGACATAAGGCTTTGATGTCTAAATGTTTAAAGTTCCAACTTTGATTTATTCCTCCTTTTTGCACACATGTGGTCTGTTGTCACAGTGTGTTTTTTTTCTGTAGTTATGCAGAAAACAAATGTAACTGAGATGTTTTACTGTCAGCAGCTGCCATCATGGCTGCTTGTTTTGTCTCGGTTAAATTAAATTAAGTTGCTTCAAACTCATTTAAGAAAATATAAATCCAACGTGAAGTACGTTCAGTTCTGTAGAAAATGTTACATTTACCTTTACTATGCTATTGGAAAGAAGGTGTAGCATAACAGGGAGCAATTGGTAGCGCATATAAGAACATGATTGACAGCGCTAAGACCCGCCTCCTCACTCTGGTTGGTTGTTTCTAGTTAGCGCTGGGAAAAAGCAGAAAAACAAATTTTTTAAATTTTTTACCCACCGATCATTTGTCTCAGCAGAAACAGATTTCTTCAGATAGTGGGGAAAAAAGAACAATACTTTAATAAATAAGTAGAAAAAATATATTTTTATGAAAGTTACACACTGCTGCTTTAAACACTTCTTTTTTTTTTTTTAAAGATTTGTATGTTCAATTTGTATTTTCTTGGACCAGTCAGGTGAGACTGGTGAGAGAGACGTTTCAAAACATAAAATGTTGTTGGAATTTTGCTTCCTTCATCCCTTCTGTAATAAAAACTGTAGTAAATTCTGTAATAATATTGAGTTTATCTTTATCTTCAAAGTTTTAAAACTTACCTTGAAATTCTTAAAAAGTGCTTTTTACTGTGGGGAAAATGTACGAACCCTCATGAACCCTCAAGCACATTCGTCAGAATCAATACTTTTCGGTTGTTTGAATTTCTGTATGATACTTCAAAGCTTTTCTGTTTGAAAGCACATAAATTATCCTCTTGTTTATAAGTTTTACGCAGTTTCTCTTGCAGCAGCATCTGCAAGCACGCTGTAAATCTCCTCTGCAGGTCCTCTGTGTTTAAGCTGACAGCATGTGTTTAGCATGTGCTACAGCTGCGTCCCGAGACAAACGGCTCATCAATCTCTCCTCTGCTTTCCCTCTGCAGGTGTCTGTTTCTGCCCAGCCTAGCGCCCCACAACGCCCCCACCAGCAACGCCACCGCGTCCGGCGTCAACGATGGAGCCGTGCTCAGCGGCATGGGGACTGGTAGGACGTCTGTTTCATACTCTCTCATCTTTGTAAAAACTGCTGACAATGCTGAGAATGAAATTCAGTCGTCTGGGGCTGGACAGAATATCAATAACAGAGCATATCACGATTTGACACAATATCAATAGATAATAAAAACAAGATTCATTTGATCAACTCTGTTAGAACTTGTCTTTGGGTTTTTGTTGTCGTCAAGCTGCCATTCAAATAATACATAGAGCGGAAGTTGTCCTATCAAAATAAAGGCATCAAACCTAAAACAGGAAGTTAACCATAGACAAAACAGATAAAGCAAAGTAAGAGTGATACATGTTAGAAAGGGACACAAACAAATAAAGAACTTATTTGCAATATATCTGACAAAATATTCAATATTCAATGTATAGAAGATTCAATGAACTCTAGTTCAGAAATGCACAGCATTCTGGGAGATGTAGGCAGAGGAAAGGCGCTGACTGCTCATCCTCTCAGCAAGCTAAGTTAGGTTGGTGACTCACTCACTCTTTGGTTACGTAGCAAGCAGGATAGCAAATAATTTGAAGTCCCCCCCCCCCCCCCCAACTTCAGTTGCCTAGCAACGACCTGCTGAGTAAGTGGCGCAGCAACAGTTTCAGGTTTCACCACTTTGTTTCATAACTGCTTAAAAATAAGAAATAATGACTTGAAGTGAAAAATGTGGATGAGAGGAATGGTCATGATACCAGTTTGACAGTATTTCAGATTTTTAAATAAAAAAAAAACAAATCAATAATCTTCAATATCGGCTGGTATGAAAAGCTTATATCTTGACAAGTTTGATATCGTCCAGTTTTGCTGATTCAGGTGTGTTGGAGCAGAGATGGTTCAAAAAGTATCAGGACTCGAGTTGCAGACAAACCAATGGATATGTGACACAGTGCTCGGCGATAAAACTATTATTGATTTGATCAATTAATTACATGTTTTGTTTTTGAAGGTTAGATTTTTGTGAAACCAGGATTTATTTTCCACCATGGCATTCTTTGGGCTTCCATAGATCAGAGTGATGTCATATACTGTAGCAACCAGTGACTCAGCATTTTCTGCGTCCATCATTTCCACTAAGCAGCAGATTCTACTGTCTTACCTGGATGCATCAGCAAGTTGCAAAAAACGAAATGTGGGTTTTCAGGTATTTATTTTTTTTTAGTTCTAATGTAAAATAAGGTTAATTCCTCACGTTTAAAAATTTTGCCTTGAGGCAGCAGATTTAATTAGTTGTCAGTGCGGTTTTTCTTAATAATAAATCTTTGAGGTGGATAATATACCATATAAAACAGAAAAGGAATAGTTGGTGCTCATTTTGATGGATATAATCTGTGGTGATATGGATGGATTTCTATTATATGTCCTTCTTTAATATTTATGAAGCACAGAGACTCTTCGTCCTCTCTTACATTACGTTTTCCCTCTCCACTAGTTTCTAATATATCTCCTCTTTCCACTCAGCGTCCTGCTCTATTTATAGACTTTGCTCTTTTCCTCCCTCGTCTTTCTCTGTCGCTCAAATTTTTCTCTCTTCGTGTCCTTTTCATTTCTTATCCCGATGTCCAGTCTCTCTCTCTTTTTTATTCCCTCCTTTTAGCTTCCCCGAATCCATCTCTTGAATACAAATGCATACCGTAGTTTTGCAGATATTTATTTTTCTTGGAAAAGAAATGTTTGAAAACCATTTATGCATTTTTCTTAACTTCACAGTTACACATTACTTTGTTGTTAGCCTATTCCATAAAATAAATAAATAAAAAGATAAACTGGTGAGTGCAGATATAATGCGACTGACCCTTCCCAGACCTGGGGATGATTATCTAGAAATGGATTCTGAAATAAATCCTGCTCCTCTTAACATCCACGTTTCACCAACTTACAAAATTTATATGCATAAAATAGATACACTTTTTTCAAGCAAGCAAACGTGGCTTCAAAATGTTATTTATGGCATCAATGTAACATGTATGTATGTAAAGATAAAATACTGTACTACAAGTAGATAAAGTTATAATTTGGGTAATATTAACTAAATGTTTCTTCAAGTGTTCTAATGATTTTTATGACTAAGACACGGATAAATTGTTTGATGAATTAAATGAAATTGTGACATTTGAAACTCAGTATTTTCAAATTAATCCATATTTATCGATTCTTTCATTGAACAAATGTGAGAAAATAGGAAATATGGGCAATTTAAAAAAAAAATAATTATTAGAATTTATTGTGATAACAATGAGTTGGAATTCTTCTACGAAGAAATGTATCACGATGAACGATATCATAAACGCCCACCTCTTATCTGCAGGCATAAAAGAAGAGCTCAGTTTTACCAAACTTTACAACCGCCACTGTGCTTATTTAAAAAGAAGTTCATAGCTATGCCTGTTACCATGACAACGAGGTTGTTTTTGTTTGTTTTTCGTCACGCGGTTCTTTCCTCCTCCTCCAGGTGAGCGCCTGTTTCCCCCGCCGTCCGGCCTCAGCTACTCCACCTGGTTTTGCGTGGAGCGGTTCAGCGCGGCCCCCCAGACCCACCAGGTGCGGCTGCTGACGGTGGTGCGGCGGGCCACCTCCTCGGAGCAGCACTTCGTCTGCCTGGCCGTGATTCTGTCCGCCAAGGACCGGTCGCTCACCGTCTCCACCAAGGAGGAGCTGCTGCAGACATACTGTGAGAGCAGCAGGAACCCTTCATTGTGTCTGACATATCACCCAAACACAAACATGGATGGATGTTTGAAATGCTCCAGTTAAAAGCAACCAAACAGAACCAGGAGGCGGGTCTTAGCACTCTCAAACAACCTCATGTAGTCACCTCAACTTATTGTTACAGAAAAACAGTTTCTCTTCTGTCATTGGTATCTATGCTAACTAGCCTTAGCATTCACAACAGGCTGGAAGCTGTAGCATAGCAGAAAGCAATAGGTAGCATATATGCAGGCGTGATTAACAACACTAAGACCCGCCTCTTGGCTCTGATTGGTTGTTTCACGTTACCACTCGGAAACAGCAGAAGACCATAAATTGTTATGTTTTAGTTTACCTTGTCCCTGATGTAGCAGTAAATGATAGGCAATGCGCAATAAATCAATTAATCACATGGTCAATCAAAATAAGTTCAATATTTCCATTCGCACAACTTATTGTTTTTCTTGTTTTTCTCTTTCTTCCAAAAACTGGATGACAAAAGTCAAGATCAAGATGACTTGACTTTGTCTCTGTAATTTTGTTTACAGAGACTTTATAATTCTTTGTATTTGTTGTTTTTGTTGTTTTGTTTACAATATTATTGTCACAGTAAATGATAATATTCTTGACTATATTAATAAGTCATTAATATTGATGAATATTGATGTTACTTATAAGAAGTGATTTTTGCCAAGTTGTAAGTGAAACAATCTGCCAAGGGAACTAGAACTTTTTCATCCTTATTAAAGAATTATTTTGCTTAGTTCTTGCTGAAAAGTTACTCATAAGTTAGTTTTGTCTTATGTCAGGTAAAAGATGTTTGCACTAGAAACTGTACCAAAGATACTTGTTAGTATTTTGTGTTTTTGCAGTGCAGTCTTGCTGTTTCTTTCTACTTGAGCTTTGTGACTCATTCATGCTGCTTCTCTCTCTTTCTCTCCAAGCAGCGGACGAGTCGAGCGAAGAGGCCTCTTTCTACGAGATCCTGCCGTGTTGCGCCCGTTTCCGCTGTGGAGAGCTGATCGCCGAGGGCCAGTGGCACCACCTGGTGCTCGTCATGAGCAAAGGCATGCTGAAAAACAGCACAGCCACACTGTACCTGGACGGCCAGCTCATCAGCACCGTCAAGGTAATGGTTACAGACACACCGACATGCAGGATGTGTGAGATGAGTTAAATCTGGAGATTATACTGTTTATTTATCTATGCAGATAAATATTTTACTAACGTTTTAAAAGGAGAGACTAAGCATTTCACAAGGACAAACTTTGCTGGGACGATAAATTATCCCAGAAATTATTGTTATAAACGATAATTCTGTTGTTTTGAAACCATTTTCAGGTGATATAATGATAATAATGCAAGGACATGTTCTAAAAGATAAACTAAATTCTAATAAACATTTAACACAAGAACTGGAAGACATTTTAAAATAAAATGAATAAAAAAAAATAACATGATTTATAAAGTCTAGTTGTGACCAAATCACCAGACATCCAGTTTTTGGTAGAAAGAAAGAAAATGATAAATCATGCCAATGAAAATAATTGAGATTATTTTATCGTTTGAATAATTGATTTATTGCTTATTGTGCCTCGGAGAAACCAGGCTTCTAATAGTTTTAAGTCGTTTCATTTAAATTTTATTTTGTTGTGACATTTTGTCTGATTCAGTTGGTTCTATTTAATTTGTGTTTCTATTAGTGATTATTAGTCAAATATTGTTTACTTATGGTGTAGATTTCATCAGTCATAGGAGGAGGTTTAGTTTTTTCATGCTTTGTTTTAGTTTTTAGGTGCAGAATTATTACAAAGTATTATTGTGATTATAATACTCAACAGAAACATTTACAAAAAATAGATTCAGTTGTTGAACAAACAACTGATGGGTTTTCTTTCAACTTCTGCTCTTTCTGAAACTTTTGTATGTAAAAACAAAAAAGTTATTAATTTCATTTAAATTTTTAATGTATTAAAATCCCTGCAATTAAATATAGTTAATGCAGAAGGATGATTTCCTTCACTTCTGCCCTAATCTACAGAAATAAAGTCGGCTTGAGGGATTTTAGGCTCTTTCATCAATTAATCTCTGCAGATGATGTTACTTTTTTGCAATTAAAATGGCTGATCAGTAAAAAGTTGAACATTAAAAGGTTTAAGAATGAGAGGTTCTTTGTAATAAATCAGGATGTATCTGATCTTTATCTGGAGAGAACAAAGTTTCTGTCATTAAACAAAAATCCTTTCAGCTACTAAAAAATTCAGCTAACATTGTAAAACCCCGGTTTTAGCCGATTCTGATGACTTTCTGTTTGGACGCCTTTCTGCTGGGCGTTTCGTGCAGCAGTCAGCAGACTGTGATGTGGTCTGCGGTCGGGGTGACTGAGATTAAACACCAAACCACAAGTCACAGCTTCCTGTCTGCAACACTGATAACAGCAGTTTCATTTCCTGCTGAGGTCAACATGCAGGAAACGACGAGCCGCTGCTGCGTGGCTCAGATTGGTTAAAATCATGTGCTGCGTTAGAAAGCTGGTTGGGCTAAAAGATTTTTGCTTCCCAAAAGAACGGATTGTATGTAAAAATAATGGTTGATTTCCGCTATTTTGGTTTAAATATTTAACAAGTTACATAAAAGATGAGGTGTTTTATCATATATGCAGATATGGACAACTAATTGAACTGATTATAATCTATTTTTGAACTACAAAAGGATGTAAAAAAAGTCACGTTTTCTAGTTTTTCCGCCGTGAAACATTGATTATTTATATTATATATTATACATTATTGTCACTTGTAAAAACTGGATTGAACTTTTTTAAACCTTTGAGGTACTTTTTAAAAAGGATATTTTTGCGTTGTTCATCTTTTTTATTGCTATGCATTTTGAAACATAAAAGCATAATGCCCCAATTGAAACATCATGTAATGAAGATCTGCTGCCCCCAGGTGTTTAGGGGTGCAATCACACCTTAAATCTTTCTATTCCATTGGCTTACAAAATGAGCTAAATGTCCTTTTATAGGTTAAATAATCTGCCAGGGGAACTGATGAGTTTTCATCAAAATTAAGAAATTATTGACTCAAAACAAGCTCCTATATCTTGCTGAAAAGTTATTTATAAGTTAGTTTTGTGTTATTTCATGTGTAGTAAGATATTAGTTCTAGAAACTAGAACAAAGATACCTGGTTAGGTTTTGTGTGCTTGCATTACAAGATGTCGCTCAAAGCATAGAATTAGACTGAATAGATCTGCGCTCATGAATCGTCATAAAACCTGATCTAGAATTTTTTCAATATCGGATTGGTGCATCTCTAATTTTCTGACTGGAAAAAGTTAGAATTTTTGTGTTTCCTGCTGGTTTGTCTGAAAATCAAGCAACAGCCGATTTTTCAGAGCATTTCTATAAATAAAACATCTGCCTGTGGTAAAAAGCCTTTGCTCTCTTTCTGTGTAAACTGAACTCATAATTCCTCCACTTTAAAGTCTCTTTTATTTATGTTTTCCCCACCGTTTCTCCTGCTGTTCAGATTCACTACATCCACAGCACGCCGGGCGGCTCAGGCTCCACCAACCCCCCTGTGTTGAGCACCGTTTACGGGTACATTGGCACACCGCCCGCGCAGCGCCAGCTGTCCAGCCTGGTGTGGCGTCTGGGTCCCAGCCACTTCCTGGAGGAGGTTTTACCAGCCACCAGTGTGGCCGCCATCTTTGAACTGGGACCAAACTATGTGGGCAGCTTTCAGGCCGTCTACTTGCCCTGTGAGCGAACCCTCTGTGACATCACCCATTATTCTAACTCCGCCATCTTTCCACCCATACAGATGGTTTTTCTCTTTGTTTTTCACCAACTTTTATTCTTTTATAGGCAAAGACACGAAGACAGAGGTTACACCTGCCACTCCGGTGGCTCTGGTACCGGAGGAGAAAGTGTCTTTCAGCCTCTATGGACTCTCCGTCTCAACGCTAACTGTGGCTAAAATCAGAAAAGTTTACAACAAATTGGACAGCAAAGCCATCGCAAAGCAGGTGAGAAATACTGAGTTAATATCTCATCTGAATCAAATCTGGAGAGCAGAATAAACTAGAAATATTGTTAACTGCAAACGTGCAAACAGGACCTGGTGGCCCGCCAGGGTTATCCTACACTGAGCGAAACTGAACTGCCTCCTTCCTTCTTCAGCTGGCTGTGTCCTCCCATGAAAACGCCACTCCTGTCAAGCTGATTCATAACGCTGCAGGCCACCTCAACGGGCCCGCTCGTACTGTTGGCGCCGCTGTCATCGGATATTTAGGTAAACCAGTTTCTCAAACCAGTTTTCAAAGCTGCTTTCTGTAGCTCTGAATGAATATAATTACACTTTCTCCACTTTTCTTACCCTCTCAGGTGTCCGTACATTCGTTCCCAAACCCGTCGCCACCAACCTGCAGTACGTTGGCGGCGCCGCGGCCATCCTGGGCCTGGTTGCCATGGCGTCGGATGTGGAGGGGCTTTATGCGGCTGTTAAAGCTTTGGTGTGTGTTGTGAAGAGCAACCCTCTGGCCAGTAAGGAGATGGAGCGCATCAATGGCTACCAGGTGGGTCACCTGATGCCTGGACAAGTGATTTTCAGTCACAGTAACAGAATTACGGACAAGGTCAAAAGTTTCACAAATGGAGATTTATCCTACGTTTGCATCAACAGTCTTCTTAATCTGAACCATGCCTTGCTTTAGCCGTGCTCATTTCTTCTTTTGAATTTTTGTTGTGAAATATGTCGCCCCCAGCAGGTATGTCATTGCTATTACGGCATTTTGATTGGAATCCAACAGTCGGTGAAGACACAAACTTCTTTGAACTTAAAGAACAAATTTAAAGAGTGGATTCATTTTGTTTTCTCCTTTTTAGCTGCTAGCTATGTTGCTAAAGAAGAAGCGTTCTCTGCTCAATAGCCACATCCTCCACCTCACCTTCTCTCTGGTGGGAACTGTGGACAGCGGCCATGAAACCTCCATCATTCCAAACTCCACTGCTTTTCAGGACTTACTGTGCGACTTCGAGGTGAGAAGATTTGCTTTGAGGAGTTTTTAACTCTTAATTTTAACTCTTAATTCTTGTTTTACTCTGCTGATTGTTACATTTACAGACTAAATGAGTGAATATTATATGACTTTGATCAAGGTTTGGTCAGTATTGGGGCTTATAGTAAATTACAGTGTTGACTTTAGTTGAATAAATTAAATGGATTTATTATTATAATTTTTTACGTAGCTATATTAAACACTTAAATAAATGGAGGGTCTTTGAGGTAAAAATATAAAAAGAATTTACTTGGTTAATTCAAACTCATGTGCATCTGCATTGCCAACTAACTAAACCCTTTTTTATACAAAAAAAGCTTAATTTTTTGTATAAATAGATTATGCAATATTTTCTTTGTACAAAAAATAAACACAAATTGTCTCAAAAAAAGTTTATACTAAAGGTTGTAAAGCTTTTTCTGTAGAAAAAGAATTGTACAATATTTTTTTAATAGAAAAAAAATTAACATTAAAGCTTTTATTAATACAAAATGCTTATTTTTTTATTTAAAAAAATAATTAAGTAATTACAACATACTCAGATTTATTAAGTTGACGGAATTTACGCTCACTTAAATTGCACAAGTTAATGTTATTCAATCAGTTAATTTAATAAAAACTAAATCGAGCTTGCATCAATTTTTTTAAGTAAGGAGAAGTAACTAGGTTTTACAGTGTTGTCTTTCTGCCCCTCAGGTTTGGCTTCATGCCCCCTATGAACTCCACTTGTCTCTCTTTGAGCATTTTAATGAGCTGCTGACAGAGTCCAGGCAAGAATCAAACATAAAAAAAATCTCTTGAAATAAAATTCTGCTTTTAACTTTTCTTTGTTTGTTTGTTTGTTTGATTTCTTGTGTGAAAATAAAATAAACTTTCTTTTGCTCAAACAGTGAAGCAGCAAAAAACGCTAAACTGCTGCGGGAGTTTCAGCTGATCCCCAGGTTGCTGCTGACGCTGCGCGACACGTCGCTGTCGCAGCCAACGGTGACGGCCATCAGCAACGTCCTCAGCCTGCTGCTGCAAGGCTTCCCCAACCCCTACGACCTGCTCAGGTGAACACGCACACTCATCCTGATTGGCTGTTAGCTAGCGTGAGCTTCTGCAGTAGTGTTTATATGGTTTCCACCGTGCGCTTTAATGCATATTAAAGTGTATTTGGTGATTGAACAATTGAAACTGGTAGTTTCAATTGTCATGAGTATCAAACTTTATACGCTTCATCAGTTCCCCTGTAGCAGATTTGCTTTGTTACCGTCAAGTTTAGCAGAAAATACATCACAATCATGCTGGAAAACAAATTTAAATTATTTTTTATGATTAATTTTTTACGCCACAAAATTCTGGCATCTGAACAGTGTGTGTAGATTTGTTCACATTATATCAGCTTCCTCGATTTATACAGCAGTTCGTTTAAAATATGTAGAATGTGAAGTTACTAGAAAAGAATGAAAAACGGAAAGTTTGTTTTTCTGCCTCCCAGGTTTGGCCAGTTCATCTCTTCGACTCTCCCCACTTTTGCTGTGTGCGAGAAGTTTGTTGTCATGGAAATCAACAACGAGGAGAAGATTGATGGAGGTGATTATTACTGAATTTCTTCCCCTGGAGCATTTCTGTAATGAATAATCTGGAAATAAACAGAGAGCCGTCAGACGTGACTTCTGGAAACGTTGTTCTGTTTGCAGGTAACGACGACGATTTCGGCGGCCTCCTGTCAGCCAGTCTGATCTTGCTGAGGAATCGACTTCTGGACAATTTGCTTAAGCTGCTTTTCACTACGAAGGAGAAGTGCACAGTTAACATCCAGTAAGACGCCATTTTCCTCCTGAATCTGCATGGATTGAAAGAGCATACATTGCAACAAATAAATTAATTCTGTAACGATTGATGAATCGATTGTAGTCAATTAACTTACTAATTGATCAATCGTAAGCAAAGGCAATTTGCTGAAACGACATAACATTCCAAAGCATTAATTAAGCCAAAACTATTCTAAAAATGTATACATTGTCTATTTAACATAAAAAGAGAACTTTCTCTGCTAATATTTTCTACCTCGAACTCCAAGTGGCATCGTTTTAGCTTCGCCTGATTCAAATTTTGCTCAAAGAATCTTCTATTAAGCACCTTTGGTTGTGTAATTATTAAACAGTTCATTGAAAAACGATCAATCGGACACAATCTGCCAATGGAACCAATACTTTTAAAATCAATATTAATTCATTATTGACTTAAAACAAGCTCCTTTATCTTGCTGAAAGTTACATAAAAGTTAGTTTTGTCTAATTTCAGGTGGACATATTTGAACTATAAAATAGACAGAAATTACTTGGAAAGATTTTGCAGCTTTTTGTTTGTCTAGAGTTGTTTTTGAGCCATAAAACATGAAATATTGACCAACATGTTGTGTTTTGATGATGGCACTCATCAAAATGTAGTGTTTACCAGTTTTCTCTATTGCTGACTGATGTTTTTTTTTTTTTTATTACTTTGTATTTTGCTGTTATGCTACAAAAATAAACACTGCCGATTGATTGAACAACTTGTCCAAGAGACACAGAGGTTTGTTCTTTACGATTTATTTAACTCTCTTTGCTTCTGCAGGGCGTGCGAGGAGTTTGTGCGAACGCTGGGCTTCGATTGGCTGCTGATGTTCATGGAGGAGCATCTGCACTCGACCACGGTGACGGTGGCGCTGCGGATCCTGGTGGTGCTGCTGTCCATCCAGCCCATCCTGAACCGCTTCAGGGAGGGTTTGAGTGGAGGCGGCTGGCTGGACCACACCGACTCCGTCCTCACCAATAAGATCGGCACGGTCCTGGGTGAGCGCAAAGCGCCGTTTCACCGCACGAATCAAACTTCGACGCAGATCCAAACCTCAGTTTAGTTAAAGTTAGGTGGTTTTGTTGCATGAACATGAACAGGCAGAGGTCTGATGTCTAGCGTAAAACCCTGTATGTTGTAACATGGCTCAGCAGACGATTCTCCGCACTCCGGCAACGCTTTCCGTCGGAGCTGGCCTTCGTTCAGTAAACAGAAAGCTGCTCAGTTTGTGCGCCGCACGGCCAAGGGTTCGTTCTCTTGTTACTCGCCTTCCTGTTCCCCCCCGCTGCAGAAATCATAATTCCTCCTGAGCTCAGTGGTTTTCAACCTACCCTAGTTTCAGAAACCCTCCCAAAATACTTTAAAGGGGCAGTATTACGTGTTTTCCATGCACAGAGTGCCGCTTTACAACATGGTCAATCAACTATGCTACTTTCAGTTGTTATAAAAATGCCACATAATCAGATATTACTTAAAAGAAATTTAACATTATAATTTAACATCTTTAAATGGGCCTCTGTCTCTTTAAGAAGCTTCTGTTCTTTCTGAAGCTCTGCCTTCAGGAAGTCATCTTAGCTTTGCTCCTCTATTAGCCCTTTAGCAACGTTTTTACCATGGTTACTCTAAGAAATAGCTGTGAATTTAGTAGATGCGCAGTTCCCTCAGGTGTTTGCTAATTGCTCGTGGCTAGTCTGTAGGAGCCAAGTGGGGGCGTTGTTCTGTGAGTTGCAAGCTTGTAAGATTAAAAGCCGGTGCTTGAAGGAGGAGCTTCGTCTTCGAAGGCGGTGCGTTTAGCAGCTGAATGGTTGCCATGGAGATTAAAGGATTTCTCAGTCATGCATGGAAGAATCAAAGCAATATTCCTTTGTTTTTATTAGAAAATAACATAATAACATGATGTTAAGCTCAAAAATGTCGCTTTTACATGATACTGCCCCTTTAAATTCCTGTTAATACAAACTAAATCAACTGAGTGATTCGCAGGTTGAGAACCATTGGTTCTGCTTTCAGAACTTCCCAACTTGTACCAAATGTGCTGGAAAAAAACCCCCTTAGTTTGGTTCTGATTTGGAGTTTTAGCCAAAATATTTTAGCTCCTCTGAACCCCAAACCAGGCGCAGAAGTCCAGTTTAGATCTCCCTGCAGGTGCATCCGCCTCCCAGCTTTATTCACTCCTTGTTCTGCTCCCTCACCTTCTTCTCTAGGCTTCAACGTCGGCCGCAGTGCCGGTGGACGGTCCACGGTGCGAGAGATCAACAAGGACGCCTGCCATTTCCCAGGGTTCCCTGTTCTGCAGACGCTGCTGCCCAAACACACGAATGTTCCTGAGCTCTACTTTCTGCTTATGGCTCTTTTCCTGCAGCAGCCTGTCACTGAGCTGCCAGACAGCCTGCAGGTACATGTTAGTATGACCATTTTCTTTTACTTTACTCTGATGAGTTCTGCTAAAAATATCCAAGTGAACTAGCCTTTCTAGGGAAAGCTAATCATCCGTTAGCATTCTTAGCTCTACATTGGACAATTTTTCTTCTTATTTAGAAACATTTCTCTGACAAAAAACCAAACTACTATTTTGTCAGTTATTGCCATACAAGACATATGAGGAATCAAAATTATGTTTCTTGCTGAAAACCAGAAGACGTCACATCACATTGCAATCAAGAACAAATACTAATAAAATAGTAGTAAAAAAATAATACTTAGATAAAAAATAAATAAATAAAAAAAACAATCCCTTTGTAGAGGCTTCTTTAACTTGTGTGGTTCCTAAATATTTAATACTTGGCCCAGCGTTATTTTTGAATTCAGAACTAGGTTTATTTGAGCTTTAAATGACACTTTTTACTGTTTTGTAACAGAAATGTTCGGTGGAAAGTTATCTGTCTTGAAAAAAAGAGGAGTGGCAGGCTACCTGTTAACTAAAACTAAAATAATTATGTCTGGGAGTGCACTCACTGCAATTTTTGTTGTTTTAAAAAACCTGACCTCCCGATTCTGATTTTTGGCCTGAAAATTCTCTAAATATTGTGACAAAGTTCACCTAAGTTAAGGAAATCGGGGTCGATTTGTCCCTACGTAAGATTTACCCGTAATGCTTTTTTTTTAAATTAATTGTGTCAGTTTGAGTCTGATTTAAGCCGGTTTGTGTGTTTTCTCTTTCAGTTTGACCTGGATTCCATCTGGACGTTTATCTTCGGGATGCCGGCCTCCAGTGGGGCGGTGGTCGGCTCCATCCACAGCGTTTGCACCGAGGCCGCCTTCCTGCTGCTGGCCATGCTGCGCAGCATGCTCAATCTGGTCAGAAATCACTTTTTAATCACTTTTAAGGAAAGGAGGAAATCGACATAAGTTAAACATCAGTCATATTATTACTAAGTAAATTTCATGATGAATAATTTGTTCTGGCCTGAAAACTTGAATTTACCAAAAAAAAAAGTAAAAAAAATTTTTTAGACAATGTTGTTTGCTCTTGAATTTATGACACTGTGGGGATTAATGTTCCCATTCATAGTCGAGGGGAATCTAAACTTTTTCCAAATCATCCTGGCAAACACTTACATTTCTCCATGTTCTCTCCTCTTTAAAAAAATATTAAAAGCTTTAAATCTGCCGGAATTCTCTTATGGCTCTTAATAAAACAGCAGAAATGACTCTACCATCTTTATTTGAAGTGACAGCTGCTGAGGCTTGAGTGGATATTTAATATCTGACGTGTTTCCCTGCAGCCCTGGCAGTCTGAGGAGGAAGGCTCCTGGCTCCGGGAGTACCCGGTTACCCTCATGCAGTTCTTCAGGTACCTTTACCACAACGTGGCCGACCTCGCCCCGATGTGGCACAGCCCAGAGTTCCTCTGCGCCCTGGCGGCCACGGTCTTCCCCTTTAACATCAGGCCGTACTCCGAGATGGTGAGTGTGTGGAGCTCTGCACAGAGAGACACACAGTGAGAGAAACGTGACTTGACTGAATTCGGAGTTTCTCTTTTCCTGAAGGCTTGAAATCATCTGATTGTTCTTGAGACAATCAGATGATCCATATTGGATATTCAAAGATTCAATTCTCTCATTGAGGCGTTTTTAAACCAGCAGTTTCAAGACATTTTGATGTTTCTTGAAATATCAGAAAAAAGGGCTTAAGAAAAGGATTTATGTATTAAAGCCTTTTGTAACCTGGGGGGTTCCCCAAGGCATAACACTTGGTCCACTGGTTATTTTGATGTTAAGCTGGTTTTGTTTGTTCTTTTTGTTGTAATTTTTCTTTCAATAAAAACAGATAATTTTAAGCTGACTATGTTTGTATTGAAAAAGTTGCATCTTAAAATGTCAAAAAAACGGGTGAAATTGAGAACTGGGTGCATGAGAGTGGTATTTTTTATCGTAACACTGCTGCATTGTGTCCCTTTTATCGCCCTCAGGTTAGCGATTTGGACGACGAAGCCGGTTCTCCCATCGAAGAGTTCAAGGCCTTCGCCGGGGACACCGGTATGAACCGCAGCCAGTCTGAGTACTGCAACGTGGGCTCCAAAACCTCCCTGACGAACCACCCCGCCAAAAAATATGTCTTCGACTTCATGAGGGTCCTGATCATGGACAACATGTGCATGACCCCCGCCAGCAAGCAGACGCCCATCATAGACATGCTGCTGGAGGTACTGGGAGCTCTCTACGCATCCGATAATGACCTCCGGTTATAAGTTTGGATCGTCTTCTCATCCCGTTTGTGTTTTAAACTGCAGGCCTCCCCGGATCGCTCCACCAGAACCCAGCAGAAGGAGTTTCAGTCGAGCATCCTGGACGGCGTCATGGAGCATCTTCTGGCTGCGGACGTCCTTCTAGGTCAGAGCAAAGTCTGAAACACTTCCCACACTGCAGCAACATAAAAACTCACCATGCAATTTGGGTCTAGGTTCTAGTGTATTTTAAATAAGATAAACCTTAACTTGCAGGTAATAAAAATAAAAATTACTTGAGTCAGCGGCTGATAAATTCACTTATAACATGGGAAATTAATTATTATTAGTGAATTTATCTGCCAATAGAAACAGTTCTTTTTAAAATAAAGTTACTTGTAGGTTAGCTTGGTCATATTTTAATTGTTTTTATGTATTTGCACTAGAAGCTTCACCAAAAATATTTGGCAAGATTTTGTGTTTTTGCAGTGTAAAGTTCAGTTGTCAGCAGATTTTAACCAGTCAACATTTAGGGTGAGGAAAAGAAGGCATTCTGTTCATTTATCTCCCAATCTCAGCTTTATGCTCTCAGCTCAGGGATTTAATTATAGAAAATCAACACAATTCAATTAGTAAGAGGCTCCAGAGGGACATAAGGCGGCGCTGAGCGTTCCTCAGCTCTTTATGAAGCTTTATAGATGGACCACAAGCAGCAAATTACACTTTCTGGAACCACAGCAGCTTCTGCTTCAGTGAATCCTTCAGTCACAAAATCGTATTTTTAATTTAATTTCAAGTATCTTTTCAGCTTTTCAGATACAGGGGCTTGTTTTAAGTTAATAATGCCAGGAAGTGTATTAGGTACCCAGATTTTGTAAAACATGATAAGTTTGTGAAAATACAGAAAATGCACAGCAGCAATGAGCGCAATATGTAGCATTTATCATCCAGCTTGCATGTCTTTATTTTAAAAAAACTGTAGACTTGACAGGTATGCTCTTCTGTGCATCTCCGTCCAGGTGAAGACGCCTCTCTGCCGCTCAGCACAGGCGGCAGTTATCAGATCCTGGTCAACAACGTCTTCTACTTCACCCAGAGAGTCGTGGACAAGCTGTGGCAGGGAATGTTCAACAAGGACTCCAAGCTGGTGGTGGACTTCATCGTGCAGCTGATTGGACAGGTACAGCCGAAATCTGCTCTTTTTTAAATAAGTTATTACTTCTACAACGTTGCAACGATTTATATGGACCCGGGTTTGTGAGCTGCCTGAGCTGAATAATTGAATTTGTTTTCCAGTTAATGGAGCCAGTCCATCTGCAGAATGTGATTAGAGGAGCAACATGCATGGAGATGGGGACCATATCTGCCAATTTTACCTTGAAATGGGCAAAATTACATTAATGGTGAAGCATTTAGGGGCACTTTGTCAGGCAGTTGGGGATTTTAGTATCTATATTTATAGATACAAAGTTCCCTACATATATAGATATCTAGTTTACATCTAATTAGGACTGAAAAATTAGTTGGATTTAATGATATTGTCTATTAATTCAGAAATTCAGATAAGGAATGCAGATTCAGTAAGACACATTTTTCCTCCTGAAACTGTTTGAAGTGAAAGAACATAAACTGCAACAAATAAACTTGAGCTGAAACGATTGATCTGATTAGTGATGATGAATTGATTATTGAAATAATCCATTAATCGTTAGCTGGAGTGTATAGACTCAAAAATGCCAATTGCTGAGAGAATAACATATTCAAGCAGATGTTATTCCAAAAATTCAGAAAAATATAAACATTTTGCATTTGAGATAATGTTTATCTGTAAATATGTTCAACCCAGAAATCAATTGGAATATTTAAAGCTTCACCAAATTTCAAATTGTGTATAAAATCTCTTAAGCACCTTTTGCTATCAATTCATTGGTTATTAATTGGTTAATTAGTTCACTGTACTCATGTTAAGGACTGAGCTTTTCACATGTTGGTGTTCAGAATTACTTTTTTAGCTGCTGATGTATCCTTTGCCACGTATACATATTTGTGGCAAAGGATAAACTAATTGGGTTGTTGGATAATTAAAGTACAAACCAATCTTCTTTCTGCAGCTTTATTCTCATTCTGACCGCAGGATTATAACACATTTTCCTCTGGTTCCAGTCCAAGAGGCGGTCCCAGGGTCTCTCTCTCGACACCATCTACCACTGCCTGAACCGGACCGTGCTCTACCAGCTCTGTCGACCCCACAAGACGGTGGCCCAGCAGGTGGCACTGCTGGACGCCCTGCGGGTCCTGACTGTCAACCGCAATCTGGTGCTGGGGCCCGGAAACCACGACCAGGACTTTGTGGCCTGTCTGGCTCACTGCTTCATCTGCCTGCACAGCGGGAGGTACGGAAACCCACAACTGCAAAAAGTACCTGGAGGGTTTCTTTTTGTTTTTTATTGGTTGTTATTTTTTGGGGAAAAATTAACATAGGACGTTCTCTGATGTGTTTAAGTCTGAATGTGGAGCAAAGGTTGTTGAACATATGCAGATTTATGTGACTGATGCTAATGCAGCACCTTTCAAATATTTAAAGACGCAGCACATTGGCATGACTAAATTTGATTTGAAACAGGTTTTTCTGTTCGAAAAGATGACTTTAAATTCAGAATTTTGACTTTAAATTCTAAAATTTTACTTTGTTTTTTTTCTCAGAATTGCTTTAATATCAGAGCTAAGACTTTATAGAATGTATTTAGAGTAAATTTATTTAGAGAGCAGTTCTGCAGTAAACTTTCCCTCCCTGTTTGTGTGTCTGCAGCAGCGTGGAGGGCTTCGGTCTGGAGGCGGAGGCCAGGATGACCACCTGGCACGTCATGATGCCGGCGGAGAACGAAACCGACTCGACGCACAGCCATGATGTCAGCGAGGGTGAGACACGGAACTCCGACGGAGAGACTTCTCCTTTCAAAAAGATCTAATGAAGACGCACAAAACGTTTTTTAACTGATCTGAAGTTTCTTTCATGGTTTTGTCCTGTGCAGGACGACAGCTGCTGCTGAAGGCCGTGAACCGCGTCTGGACGGAGCTGATGCACAGCAAGCGACAGATGCTGGAGGACATCTTCAAAGTGTCTCTGCCCTGCAACGACCGAGGACACGTGGACATCAGCACGGCCCGGCCCGCTCTGGAGGAACCGGCCCTGAAGAGCTGGCAGAACCACCTGGGTGAGAGAAAACACGGCAAAAACACGGCAGTGCTTTGGTTTAGTTTCTAGAGCAAATAAACTAGAGCTAGTAAACTTGAAATAAGACAAAAAACTAACTCATAGGTAACTTTAATGAAAA
The DNA here is from genome assembly GCA_010277015.1 of Poeciliopsis turrubarensis. NCBI lineage: Eukaryota > Metazoa > Chordata > Actinopteri > Cyprinodontiformes > Poeciliidae > Poeciliopsis > Poeciliopsis turrubarensis. The sequence continues at coordinate 1,140,087 of VMRN01000002.1, forward strand.
AGAACTAATCCCATTGGTGGATAAATTCACTTATAACACAACATTTTATAAGAGAAATAATCTACCCGTGGAACTGGTAGTTTTTGAAAAAAGGAAAGACAGAAGGGAAAAAAGAAGAGAGAACAGAAGAAAGGACAAAAGTGAAGGGAGGAAGGAAGAATTAACAGAGGGAGGAAGGAAGGAAAGAAAGAACAAATCAAAAAGAGGAAAGAATAAAAGAAAAAGGAAGGCAAAATGGATAGAGGAAGGAAAGAAGGTCAAAGGAAGGAAAGATGGAAAAAAGGAAGGAAGAAAGGATGGATGGACTCTGGCTAATGTAAGAACCGAACATGGCGATCCGATGCTTGAATGTCTGTCGATTTTTAGAATCTGTAAAGATCATAATGGGAGGAGAATAATTTGTGATTTCAGGTTAAGTTGTTGCATGTTGACTTTCAGCAGCTTTTTCAAGCTGCTTTTGGATCACTGTAAATCATCACGGATTGTTGTTTCATTATTATTTTTTCTTCTCAGCCCACGAGAAAAAGTGCATCAGTCGCGGCGAAGCCGCAGCGCCGGCAGCCCAGTCCAAGCTGTCGCGGGTCAGCAGCGGCTTCGGCCTGTCCAAGCTGACCGGAGTGCGGCGCAACAAGAAGGAGAACAGCCTGAACAAAAACAGTCCGTCTGCACAGGTAGCTTTAAAAAATAAAAAATAGACATGAAAAGATTTTCCTGAGCTGAAACCGGCTGCTGTTCTGACCAACAGGAAACGTTCCAGTGGATGTTCACCCACATCGCCGTCGTTAGGGACCTCGTCGCTATGCAGTACAAAGAGCATCAAGAGGTACCAAACCCCACACAGAAAATGTCCCTCTGGGCTTCCGTAGATCCATGTTTCAGCTACATTCACAGCAACCTTTTTAAAGTGCAGTGTGAGTCTGTGACAATACTTGAATTTCATTCGGCTTTGTTGATTTTAGGTTTTTTTCTGGGGTCCACATCAAGAAAAAAACATTTGTTGTAAAAAAGATTTATACACTTATCGTAATATTACAAAAACATGGAATATAATGAAACACTTCCTACACTGCAAAAAATCAAAATCTAATCAAGTAATTTTGGTTTAATTTCAAGCAAAAATATCCTAGTATACTTTAAATAAGACAAAACTAACTTACAGGTAACTTCTCAGCTTGTTATAAATCAACAATCCCTTTATATTGATAAAAAGTAGTAGTACCGATTAACTGATTATTGTGACCACAAGTCGTCATTAATAACGGCAAGTTTCCGTCCATCTCTTGTGTCCGGCAGCGACAGCAGAACGCCCTGAAGTACGTGACGGAGGAGTGGGCGGCCATCGAGTACGAGCTGCTGCGCGAGCGCGGCCTCTGGGGGCCGCCCATCGGCTCCCACCTGGACAAGTTCACGCTGGAGATGACAGAAGGGCCGTGCCGCATGAGGAAGAAGATGGTCCGCAACGACATGTTCTACATCCACTACCCGTACATCCCCGAGGCCGAGACCAACACCAACTCTGCTCAGGTATTCAGCTCCACATCAGGAACAAACGCTGGCAAGATCAATAGTGGTTACCATGATGTCTGCCTTCTTTTTTAGCTTTGTTTTGTTTTCTTTATTTGCAATTTCAGCATCATTTCCAAAATACTGAGCAGATACCATAACAACAAACAGAAAACCCCCACAAATATTCACAGGATGTCCATATATAAATACGTCATCTTTTGAAGTTGTAAATTATGAGCGTAGTCATAATAGCTGGAAAAAAAATGCTAAAATGACAAGAAATAAGTCTTTTTAATGAGAATAAGCAGACTTATATATTTGTGTAATCCTTTCAAAGTCCTGCTAGTGATAATAGTTTGATGCTGATTTATTAAAAGACTAAGTATTTTTTTATTTGTAAAACTGAAAGTACAACTTCAGAAGATGCTCAACGTTCCTCATGTTAATATGTATTTTTAAATATATCCTTTATTATGAAACAGTCGCTGCGTTTCTGCTATGCTAATAAAATATATAAAATTATGAGAATAAAGCCATAATATTTTGAGAATAAAGTCAAAATATCAGAATAAAATGAGATCCCCATTTTATAAGAATAAGTATGTAACTTATTCTTTAAATAAGTTATACACTTATTTAAAGAATAACTTATTATGTAACTTATTATTTAAATAAGTTACATACTGCAGCTATGAGGAACAAGAAGAGTTTGAATTTTTGTCTTTAAAAAGCATTTTCTAATTTTCTAAAAAAAAATGTTTTGCATACATATTGTGGATTTTTTTTGGTTTGTTTTTTACACATAGACAGAAATAAAAAGTGTTGCGTCACTCATAGCTTTATTACGACAGTCTCAACCTCGTTTTTGTGACCTTTCCAGCCTTTCTCCCCACCTCTGGTGCCCCTCTTCCCCTCAGCCCAGGTACCCTCCTGCCCTGCCTGTCCAGACTAATTATCCACATATCAGTTTTTCTGCTGCATGTTTTAAATCTGCAGCTGAAAATAAATACAGCATGGCTTTAGCTGGGCTGCGAATTCACCGATTCTGTCAGGATCTTCAAGTATTTACGCACCACGGCTCTCACTTTCTGCACATTCTTGCATTATTAAAATGTATAAAGTCCTAGTGTATGACATCGACAATGAATGTAATGACGAATATTGCTGCCCATCAACCTTGTAAGGGTTATTTTTGCCTTTTTTCCTGCAAAAACACAAAATCTTACGGTCTAAGTTCTAGTGCAAACATCTTAAGACAAAACAAACTAATAAGTCACTTTTCAGCAAAACACAGGAGCTTTTTTATGTAAATAATTCCTTAAAATTTATGAAAAAAATACTTTTTCCATTGAAAGATTATTTCACTCATATCATGGGAAAAATGTCTGTTTATAAGTGAAATAATCTGCAAATTGAACAAGTATTTTTTCATCAATATTAAGGAATTACTGATTTGAAATCAATTCCTATTTTTTTTGCTGAAAAGTCACTAGTTAGTTTTGTCTTAAGATATTTGCACTAGAAAGTAGACAAATAATACTTGGTAAGATTTTCTGTTTCTGCAGTGGAAGAAGTAAATAGTCGACTTTTCTTGTTTCAGAAATTTGTCAATGTTGAATAACAAAAAAGTATTAATTTGTTTTATTTCACTTATAACACGACACTTTCCCATAATTGAAGTAATTTACCAGTTTCTCTGGTAAAACAAACTCCTATTTCTTACTGAAAAGTTACTCATAAGTTAGTTTTCTCTTATTTCAAGAAGTACACTAAGATGTTCACACTAGAAACTAGACAAAAATATTTGATAAGATTTTGTGTTTTTGCAGTGAAGATGTAAAGTTGTCCAGTATTACTCCATGAAAACTTTAGATTGATAAAACTCTGCAAAAACACAAAATCTTACCAGGTATTTTTGGTCTCGTTTCTACTGCAAATGTCTTGGTGTGATTAAAATAAGACTAAATTAACTGAAAAGGAACTTTTCATCAAGATATTCGAGCTTCTTTTAAGTTAATTAATTCCTTGATATTGATTTAAACAGACTGGGAGATCATTTCTCTTATGAACGGGAGAAATGTCTTGTTATAAGTGAAATAATCTGCTGCTCGGATCTCGTATTTTGTTTAGTTGCTATGGATGAATTGTTAAAACAGGCTCCTATATCTTGCTGAAACTTTATGTGTAAATTAGTTTTGTCTTATTTTAACTACTGAGATGTTTGCACTAAAAAACAGACAAGAATACTTGAGAATTTTTTGTTTTTGGAGTGATTATGTGGATCAGAATTACTTCATAAAAACTTTGGAGAGGGATAAATTATTCCAGGAAGAGATTTGATTTGTTCCTGATCTAACCCCATGTCTTTCCAGAACTGCAGGTTCCTCTAACCTGATGCGACGTACGTCTGCTGTGGATTAAATCATCACTAACTCCTGCATGTATCTGATGTTTCCACCTCTAAACACGAACGGCTCTCTCAGGTTTGATTCTCGTTCGCCTCCAGAAGCCGCTGCGGTACCGCCGGGCCATCAGCTACGACAGCAAGGAGTACTACATGCGGCTCCTGTCTGGAAACCCGGGGATGTACCAGCACTCCGTGGAGCACAGCACGGAGGGAGAGACGGCGCAGCACGAGCCGGAGCACGGAGAGGACACCATCGCCAGGGTCAAAGGTGACAAGCAGGATTTAATACCAGTATTTCATGTTTGACTTGTGATGTGCGGTGAGGCACAGACAAATCCAAAATCCTATATAGAAACTATATTTTAGCTTGGATTTTACCTAATTAAAGCTTCTAATGATACAGTAGCAAGAAAGATCAAATGTTTAGTAAGGCCACATTTTTTTTATTTGAATGTTTTCCGATTAAAATTGAAAATAGTGTATGAGCTTACCTGGTACTGGGTAGTAACTACTTATATTGATTCAGTTACTTTTACATGAGCAACTTTTAGGAGTATTTTCACTTCGCTATACTTTACTTTTTTACTTTTATTATTAAGTATTTCTACTCTTGAGTAAAATTTCTACCCACAGAATGAAAAACAAACATGTTTTAACCAAACATTCAACAGTTTTTAGCAGTTTTTTGCCATTTTGGTCACTAAAATACCAACATTTCCATTTAACCTTATATTTTGGTCCATCTGATTATGTAAATTTTAAATATTAAATGTTTGACAATAGATTTTATTTAACCAGCATCTGTTTTAGCTTCTCATGTGCTTTTTACTTATCCATATTACTGCCTGTCAGAGTCTTAGACTTTATTTTCTGCTCCTTCTGCCCTCCAGGTCTGGTGAAGGCCCCTCTGAAGAGGTCTCGCTCCACAGCCGACGGCGCAGACGAGGAAAGCCAGGAGCAGCTTCAGGACCAGCTGCTGGAGTCTGGAGGTCCAGAAGAAGAGCAGAGGACCGACAACACGTCCCTGCTGCGCCTCCTGGAGGAGGGAGAGAAGGTGGGAGATAATATTTATGATCGATATCTGCTCTGCTGCTCTGGTTGCAGAATTTCAGCGCTTCCTGTTTTTCTTCTTATTGGATTGTGGAATAAAAGCGCATCTTATGTTGTTGCTGCAGTTTTGGGGATTCTTATTTAAGGATCCCCATTAGTCTCTGCCACAAATATTAACTCAAGTCAAGTTTGTTTTATTTGTTCAAGGTACTTTAAGTAATAAAAACACAAAGTGATAAAGTTATGAAGAAATCACCGTACAGTCAACAATTGAACAAACATTGCATTTTGATGAGTGTCATCACTAAAATCATGACACATAAAGTTTGTTGGTCAGCGTTTCATTGATTATATTTCAAAAGTAACTCTAAACAGGCGGGTTTTTACTCTAGATTTAAAGACACTCTGTGTTTCGGCTGTTTTGCAGTTTTCTGGGAGTTTGTTCCAGAGTTGTGGTGCCTGAAAGCTGAATTACAATAGAATCATTTCCTATTTATTACAATACATATTGTTTTTAATATAAGAAATATTATTTATTCAATAACTAATAAATAATTAAAATACATTATTTTAAATTATCAATATGTTGTTTATTAGAATAAAATCATAATTTAACAAACATTACAAAAAAATCATAATGATCAAATACCTTAAAGCTGATGTATGTAACGTTTATAAATTATTTTTTTACATGTTGGTTTAATCTGTTTGTGAGACATATAACCTAAACAATCTGGCTTTTCCCAGCGCTAACTGGAAACAACCAATCAGAGCCAGTAGGCGGATCTTAGTGCTGTCAATCACTAATCAGTGCGGTGCAGGAGATCCTGTTGTGAATGCTAGGCTTGTTTCCTTCTTTACTTTCTTTCAATTCTTCCATCCTTTATTTTCTTCCTTCCTGTTCTCCTTCCATCCGTCACTGTTTCTGCAGCGTTTTTCTCTGAACTATCTCTTGTTTCTTCCTGTTCCTCCAGATCCAGCACATGTACCGCTGTGCCAGAGTGCAGGGCCTGGACACCAGCGAGGGTCTGCTGCTGTTCGGGAAGGAGCATTTCTACGTCATCGACGGCTACACCATGACCGTCTCCAGGGAGATCAGGGACATCGACACCCTGCCGCCCAAGTGAGCCACCATCTCCTCTCTGACCTCTGACCCAGACTTTACTTCCTGGCAGAGTGACGTCATCCCTCTGCAGCTGCTGGGTGATGTAATGCTGCTGACGGAGCAAAACTCAGCACCGCTTTTTATAAATTTATCTTTTCAGGAAGCTAGCTCTTCCTTTCCCTTGTGAGAAACAACTAGAAAAGGAAAACATTCTGCACATTTTAGGTTAATGTGAACAAATCTTCTGTAAGAAAAATATTAAAGGGGACCTTTTATTAAAAAATAAATCTTCTATGTTTTGCTGCTTCCATTTGTGTCAAAACTGTTTCTAAAAGCAGCCAAATTTGTGATTTTATTATGTTTCGATTTTTGTTTTTGTGTAAAAACAAGAGATCTCACTTCAGCATAAACTGCAGGTTTCTGTCTGAGTGTCATACATTTTTGGTTAAAGCAATTCATTGAAGTTACTTACGCCGGGTAAAGTATTCAGAAGTTTTACTCAGTTAATACTCACAGTAATACGCAAAAGTGTGAGTGTAATAGTAGTAGTAGTAGTAGTAAAAAATACAATGTAGTAAAACTATTCCAAATGTAATTTGTAATTTTTAGGAATTTATGGGAAATATTTCTTTATTAGTGTTTTACATTTTCATTCTCCCTTTATATTTTTGTGCCAATTTCAATGTGTAATTTCACCTAAATCCTTCTGCACTATTTTAAATGCAAACTTTAATGGGTTCTGTGTCCAGTTTGCACGAGGCCATTATTCCCAGAGGGGCGCGGCAGGGCCAGAGCCAGCTGAAGAGAACCTGCAGCATCTTTGCTTACGAAGACATCAAGGAGGTTCACAAGCGGCGATACCTGCTGCAGGTGAGGCCCGCCTTCACAGCACCAAACAAAACTCTGCAGTGTTAGCTCATTCTGAGACATTCAGTGTTAGAGGTATAAGTAAATTTGTTGGCATGTTTTGATTAATATATTTTTATTTTTGTACTTTAATACTGCTTCTGTTAAGCACCTAATAAAAGTGATGTTATTGGATCATAAACTGGCTAAAAGGCTCAGATTTAGAGGAGTTTTCAGCAGTTTGGACTACAAGTATGTACAGTGGTACTTCTCTTAGTTGCCCATTTTTTGTACATTTTGTTTTTAAATGTACAAAAATATTTGAAGCATAAAGTTTCATTAGACTGAATAGTGATAAGTATAAAGGTATAAATCTTCCCACTCCTAATCTTATATTTATCACACATAAAGACCGCACATATAACAAATACAACTGTATTTAATCAGTCAGTCAAGTTTATTTGTATTGAACATTTCAGCAACTACATCTCAACAACACAAAATCCTAAACCAAGTATTTTTGGTCTAGTTTCTACTGCAAATAACTTGTATAACACTTGAAATAAGACAAAACTAACTTATAAGTAACTTTTCAACAAGAAACAGGAGCTTGTTTCAAGTCAACAATTCCTTAATATTGATGACAAATACTAGTCATTATGACAGTTATGACAGTTGCAGTTATGGGAAAATTAAATAATCTGCCAATAGAATTAGTACTTCAATATTAAGGAATTGTTGACTTAAAACAATTTCTTGCTGAAAAGGAACTCGCAAGTCAGTTTTGTCTTATTTCAGCTTGTACTTCACAAGTGCAAAGATTCTCAAAGGTTTTTGTAAATTATGCTCAAATGGTGGCGGTAGAAGTTTTAGTGTAAAACCTTGTTTTGTTTTTGTTTCTTTCTCTTCAGCCGATGGCGGTGGAAGTTTTCTCAGCTGATGGAAGGAACTACTTGTTGGCTTTCCAGAAGGGCGTTCGCAACAAAGTTTACCAAAGGTGCGCCTTTCAAGTGTAAAGGAATAATTAACTCTTAAAAAATGGTCAGCTAGGTTGACCTCTCTTAAAGACCCTTTAAGTACTGTTGCAATAAGCAATAAATCAGTTAATCACATGATCAATACTTTCCATTTGCATTATTTATTGTTTTTCTTTTTTTCCTCTTTCTTCTAAAAACTTGATGATAAAATCTGCTTTTGTCTCAACTCGCCATTTTTTAAGGACAATTTTGTTGACAGAAACTTTATAATTCATTTTATTGGTTGTTTCTGTTGTTTATTTATTTTGGAAATGTAAAACGTCTTCCAGTTCCAGTGTTAAATGTTCATTAGAATTTAAAGTTTATTTGAGAATGGGTTCTTACATTCATTTGTTTTTAATGATCTTGGTCTCAAGACAACATTATTGTTTATTGTGTTAACGTCCGTGACAATTTATCATAAATAAATCATTTCTTACAAATATTTTTAAATTAGCTGCACAAAATCTGTAGTTTTTATTGCAAAAAAATCTAAAAACAATCCTGAAATTTTGCAGGGACTGATCAATGTGAAATACGTATCGAATGCAAAGACTGCTACTTATTAATACCTAAACGCCTTTTAAGGGGTGTTACATTTACGTTATACTTTTGGTAATGAAAATGAGTTTTCCTCCAGCCGAAGACGCTGAACAGCGTTTGGTTTCCTGCAGGTTCTTGGCGGTTGTGCCGTCGCTGGCCGACAGCTCAGAGTCGGTTTCAGGCCAGAGGCCCAACACCAGCGTCGAACAAGGGTAATTATTTCATAATAATTAGTTATTTCTGTTATTAAGGTTATTCTGCACATAAAAATAGCCAGAAAGGAAGTTATTACAGCCTTACATAAATCACAATCACCTACTCAGTTCTCATAAACAACATTGCTTCTCAGCACCCATAATAATAATAATAATAATGATAATAATGATAATAATGATAAAGAATATCAGCCCTTTATTCCAGAGCCACTAAGTTTTTCTCCTCGTCTCCTTCAGGTCTGGACTTCTCAGCACGCTGGTTGGTGAGAAATCAGTCACTCAAAGATGGGAGGTAAGAATCTTTAATTTGGGATTTTTATCTTGATGCCTGTAGTGAAGCCTCCTGAGTGTGTGCGTGTGTGTATGTGTGTGTTCCAGCGAGGCGAGATAAGTAACTTCCAGTACCTGATGCATCTGAACACGCTGGCGGGACGCTCGTACAACGACCTGATGCAGTACCCGGTTTTCCCCTGGATCCTGGCCGACTTCGACGCAGAGGTGAGCGAAAGCGTTTCACCTCTAAAACGAGGTTTGTAGATCTGGGTCCAGCTTCAGTTTTTGTTGTTCGTTTAAATTTGCAGGAGTTGGACCTGAACAACCCAAAGACGTTCCGAAACCTGGCCAAGCCGATGGGCGCCCAGACCGACGACCGGCTCACCCAGTACAAGAAGAGATACAAAGACTGGGAGGATCCCAACGGTGAGACCGCCGAACGTCTTCACGCTCAATTCACATTTTTTTTACTGAAATCTGATTTGTTTGTTTTTTGTGCATACTGTTACTTAAACCCAACCACAATCAGACTTCTGTGTGAACGGTTTAGCATCAAAAAGCTCATCTTTACATCAGCTCAAAAACTAATATTATTCAGCAGTTTTCTCTGTTTTTAAATTGGCAAATTTACATCAAACTAAGCAAAACGTGCAGCTATTTCCTGATGTTATTCAGGTCTTGTCTTCAATGACTTCTCTGTCCAGGTGAAACCCCAGCGTACCACTACGGGACCCACTACTCCTCCGCCATGATCGTTGCCTCGTATTTGGTCCGGATGGAGCCATTCACGCAGATTTTCCTCAGACTTCAGGTTCGATCCTCATTTCCAGAGCTTATATTGATTATTACAGCAAACAATACAAAGCTCTGCTTGCCAAAAGGCATAACTACATAGCTCTGAAGATTAGAGACATTTCCACAATTTCCCTGTTTGGGTCAGAAATTACACCTCAGCTGAGGCTTTAACTGTCTTAGAAATATAAGTAGTAAATTTAACTTTTATTGAATTCTTATTTTACTGTTAATAAAATATGGCAACCAAAAACAATAAAGAAAAGGGAAAGAAAAGCAACACACTTGTTTAGCCACTTATAGGGACGTGATAAAAATCCCTTTAAATGTTGAAAAGGTTTGGGAACCAGGATTTAACCGTGTGTCTCTGTGACCTTCAGGGGGGTCACTTTGACCTTGCAGACAGGATGTTCCACAGCGTCCGGGAAGCGTGGCTCTCCGCCTCCAAACACAACATGGCCGACGTCAAGGAGCTGATCCCAGAGTTCTTCTACCTGCCCGAGTTCCTGCTGAACTCCAATAACTTCGATCTGGGTGCGCGACCAGAGGCGATCCGCACCGTCGGCTGCTTTCAGATCAGCTGGGAGAGATTTCACTTATTCTGCCATTTGTTGCTTCAGGTGCCAAGCAGAACGGCACCAAGCTGGGTGACGTCATCCTCCCACCGTGGGCCAAAGGTGACCCCCGGGAGTTCATCCGAGTCCACAGAGAGGTAGGAGAATTAGAGGGGCAGTAACAAGTAAAATCCACTTCCTTGTGCTTTACATCATGTAAACACACCTGGAGTGTTTCTTTGACTCTTTCATGCCTGCTTGAGAAATCCTTTAATCTCCATGACAACTATTCCACTGTACAAAACGCCTGGTTGGACCAAGTTCCTCCTCTGAGCTGCAGTTTCCAACCTTCTCCCTCTCAGATCAGCCCTCCCCGCTCAGTTCCTTCAGACTAGCCAGCAGCTATTAGCAAACACCTGGTGGCACTGCGCAGTAAAACGCTGGTAAAAACGTTGTTGAAGGGTTAATTGAGGAGCCCTGGTGTAATAACTTCCAGCAGCCGGAGGTTTTAAAGAGACAGTGGCCCAATTTGAAGGCGTTAAATCAGGAAGTAAAATTTCTTGTCAGTCATATTTGCTATATATAGCAGTTTTGTAACAACTGAAAATAAGATGTACAGGGCCATGCTATAAAATGGCCCTATACATATGTCTGTGTTTCTATTACTTCTACAAACAGCCACAACTCTTAAAAAATAAATAAATACATTTTTTAGCACTAAGTTAATATTTTTTGGTATCTGGTAAATGACCCTTTTAAAGAGCCTCCTGATTGTTGAGTCATGTTGCACCGTTACCCAGCAACCCACGCAGAGCTCCAACACATATGCTTTGATGGTCTTGCTGTCCAATGGCTGCTGGAAAAGACAATTGTTTAGTTGTTGACTTACCATCCAGAAACCACTTGCTGCTTTCTTCTTGGTTGCGCAGGAGGCTCCACTTCTGCTTTTCAAAGATGTCCGGTTATACAGATGCGCATCTATTTGCAGACATTTTTACGTAAACGTTGAGTTGGGGGGTGTGGCCAGCAGCAGCTTATTTGGATTTGAAGTGACGGAGGCCCTCAAGCAGCTCATTCTAGGCCGAACTAACCAGACTGAAAATGTCATTATCAAAAGTTGATTTTGTGCAAAAAATGCAGTGAACATGTTTGGGTCAGCCCACAGGCCGATCCTAACCTGCTCAGGGAAGCCTGATTAATACTTACGTTTGAGATTTGTTTTTTGTTTTTTTCCAGGCGCTGGAGTGCGACTACGTCTCTGCTCACCTCCACGAGTGGATCGACTTGATCTTCGGCTACAAGCAGCAGGGGCCGCCGGCCGTGGAGGCCGTCAACGTCTTCCACCACCTGTTCTACGAGGGTCAGGTGGACATCTACAACATCAACGACCCGCTGAAGGAGACGGCCACCATCGGCTTCATCAACAACTTCGGGCAAATCCCCAAGCAGGTCAGAAACTCTGAAATCTGACTCTGCTCTGGTTTGGGTAGCAGAAATCTCCTTGTGACTGATTTTTCTTTTTCTTTCAGCTGTTTAAGAAACCTCATCCTCCCAAACGCGTTCGCAGTAAAACCAACGGCGACCTAGCAGCCGTTCCGCCGAACTCCAACAACGACAAGATCTTTTTCCATCATCTGGACAACCTCAGACCTTCTCTTGCCCCAGTCAAAGGTTATCATAACCCCTCCACTCACATAACATCTGCTTTAATATTTCCACAAACTTTAAATTCTAGTCAGCATTATTGATCTTGTTTAATTTATTATCTGATTAATTGATTTATTGTTTATTGCTACAGGCCTAGTTCCATCCTGAACACATCTGAAAACAGACGTAAACAGAATGAATTTATAAATCAAAATGTTGCCTTTTTCTTTCAAGTTTTCAGTAATTATTTGTAACTGTGTGTCTTTCTTTTGTTGAAGCTGATTTTTGTTTAGATTCCTTTATTTATACAACTTCATTGTCTGGGTTTAAACACATTTATTTGTGGTAAATAAACAGAATTCATGTTTCTCTGGTTCAGAGCTGAAGGAGCCTGTGGGTCAGATCGTTTGCACTGATAAAGGCATCCTGGCTGTGGAGCAAAACAAAGTTCTGGTTCCACCCACCTGGAGCAAAACGTTCGCCTGGGGCTACGCCGACCTCAGCTGCCGCTTAGCCAACTACGAGTCCGACAAGGTCAGAGGCTTCTGATACCCTCTGAAATTTACAGAGTCTGCGACAGACTGGCGACCTGTGCAGGTGACCTGTGCAGGTGACCCCGCCTCTCGCCCAGAACATTAGCTGGAGAGAGACACAGCACCTCCTGACCCCACTCGGGACAAAGGTGTTAGGAAATGGATGGATTGACTATTTTATTATCATCCTTTAATATGTTATTATCTTTGGACCTGCAAAGGGTCAACGTTTAGCTTCAGATCCTCTAGTTAGCCTAGAGGACATGACTACATGAAATCTGGGTCTGGTGATGGATCTGATGCTAAATATTACCAAAATGTTTGTATAGTTTCTCATTCAAATATCTTAGTGTACATGCAATAAGTCAAAACTAACTTAAAAGTAGCTTTCCAGAAAGATACAGAACCTTGTTTTTACTCAATAATTCCTTTATATTGAAGAAAATAATGTTGGTTCCACTCAGATTATTTCACTTAGACATTTTTCCAGGTGAAATTGTATTTTTTAAAACAAAATTAAGGAATTGTTGATTTAAAACAAGCTTCTATATTTGGCTGAAAAGTTACTTGTTAGTTTTGTCTCATTTCAAGTTGCTCTAGAAACTAGACCAGAATTACGTGGTGACATTTTGTGTTTTTGCAGTGTGTGCAGGTCGTTAAGAAAACCTTTTTGTGCACAGCCAGTTGAGAGAGTTGAGATGAATTTCAATGTTCTGACTCGTTTCAGGCCCTGGTGGTGTACGAGTGTCTGTCAGAGTGGGGCCAGATCCTCGGCGCCATCTGCCCCAACCCGAAACTCGTCATCACCGGGGGGACGAGCACCGCCATCTGCGTGTGGGAGACAGGAAGCTCCAAGGAGAAGGCCAAGTCTCTGACGCTCAAACAGGTGAGGCTCCCCGCACTCAGCCAAATACGTTTATGTTGTGTTTTCTGGTCGTTCACACTTCCAAAATTATGGGAAAAATCATATTTGGGTCACGTCAAGCTTACCTTTTTTCTCAGCCAGTTGAGGTTTGGTCAGAATGAACCGTTTCTCTTTATGTTTCAGGCGTTACTCGGCCACACGGACGCCGTGACGTGTCTGACCGCGTCGTCGGCGTACCGCATCGTCGTCAGCGGCTCCCGGGATCGGACCTGCATCATCTGGGACCTCAACAAGCTCTCCTTCGTCACGCAGCTGCGTGGACACCGCGCGCCCGTCTCCGCTCTGTGCATCAACGAGCTAACAGTGAGTCACTGGATAACCTTTGAATTTAATTTGGGTCAGGGGTGTCCAAAGTGTGGCCCGTGGGCCATCTGTGGCCCTTGGACAGTTGTTTTTGTGGCTCCAGCTGCAGTGGAAAGTGCTTAGCATTCAGGTATGTTGTATTTTAGTTTACTTTGTCCCTGCTACAGATAGAAGGATAGATAGGCAGGAAGATAAGACGGATGAAAATCTAGTTAGTTAACTGATTAGATATAGGTAGCTAGATAAATAGCTAGATATTTAGCTAAATATCAGGACAGCCAGCTTTATTAATCCCTCAGGAAAATTGTCCTTTCTGTCTCCCACTCACAGCACTCTTAGATGTACTTAAAACTGTAAAAAATTACATTAAAATTTTTTAACTTTTCCCCTCCTGCTGTGACAAAGTCGGTGCGAATAAACCGTCCGGTCTCTGCAGGGCGACATCGTCTCCTGCGCAGGAACCTACATCCACGTGTGGAGCATCAACGGCAGCCCCATCGCCAGCGCTAACACCTTCACCGGCCGCAGCCAGCAGATCCTCTGCTGCTGCGTGTCCGAGATGAACGAGTGGGACACGCAGAACGTCATCGTCACCGGACACTCCGACGGAGTCGTCAGGGTAACCAGACCACATCTTTCTGAACTCAGGTTTGTCATCTTTTCAGGAGCTTCACCTTTAACCTTCCGGGTGAAAAATGTCTTGTAGTTTTGGAGAATGGAGTTCCTACAAGTCCCAGAAACCCCTGCGCCAGAGCCAGTGGAGCCCGACGTGTCCGACTGCTGCGCCGATGAGAAGATTGGTGAGTTTTGTTTTTGTTTTTTGTTTAATGTTATTTTAATGGGACTTTTTTTCCCATGTTATAAGTGGAATAGTCAGCCAATGAAACTATTACTTTTTATAAATTTTAATGAATTATTCACTTTAAAAAAGCTCTTTTATCTTTTTAAAGGGTTAGTTTTGTTTAATTTGAAGTGTAATAAGCTATTTCCTTCTAAACTAGTCTAAAATTATGATTTTGTTTTTGCAATGGGGAAGGAAGTTGCGCTCCGTGTCTTCTTCTGAGGTTTTCTGTGTTGTTCCCTGCATTGGTTCTTGTTGCAGCGCCCCCAGAGGCGAAAAGGGGAACATGTTTTTCAATGAGTTTGGTTTGTTTGATACATTGCAGCAGCTGGAAATGTAACAAATGTTGCACCTTTAGGCCCCAATCTGGGCTATCAGGTGTGGAAACAACCGAAAGAACTTTGAGCTGCAACAGAAAGCGATTCTCCGAAGCTAAGGCTGAATAAAGTTCATGACAGTAATCCGACCAAATTTGAGGGAGTTATGAATGCTTTTGCACTGATGAACTTAAACGCTGTTGTTCTCTCAGAGGGCGGCGAGAGTCACAATGGCGACGATGACAGCAGCGAGTCAGAAGGAGAGGAACCGGCAGCGCCGCGCAACCCTTCCACCGGCGGAGGCAGCGGCAGCCAGCCGGGCAGCGCCGTCCACCGACCCAGAGGTACGCAGCCCGGATCTCTGCTGAACAACACGAGTTTCTCACTGCGACTGAAATGAATCATCAGATTAATCACAGTCAACACTGTTGGAGTAATCAATGTGACTAAAGACGAACACATGGATGAGTTTCTCTAGATTAGTCCTAGAAATGTTCTTTAGGTGATAGAAGGCCAACTTTGCAACTGCCTTATGTGGCTCTGAACGTTAATTTCTGATCTAAAATAATAGTTAGTTAGCTCTGATTCTCTCTGTATTTTCTGTAACTCCGTCTCTGTTTTGCTTCTCCGTTCAGGTCCGTCCTCTAGAGCCGGAGCGTCGTGGTCGATGGACAGCGGCTCTGACGACTCTCACCGCTGGTCGGACACGCTCAGCATCGACGAGAAGGACGGCTTCGTGTTCGTCAACTACTCCGAGGGCCAAACCAAAGGCCCCCTGCCTCCGTCGGCTCACCCGGCCCAGGCGTCCCTCCCTCAGCCTGTCCATCCGCCGGCCCCCGAGCCACGGACCTACAACCAGCTCAAAGCAGGTGGGCGACGTTTTCCTGACTCTGAGCGTTTTCCAGCGTAAAGGCGATTCGGTGAGCGTGTTTGATGTGTGTGGCTGCAGGATACAGATGGGAGCGTCAGCTGGTCTTCCGGAGCAAACTCACCATGCACACAGCGTTCGATCGCAAGGACAACGCGCATCCGGCTGAGATCACCTCCCTCTCCATCTCCAAGTAACAGAGAACATTTTATTTATGCAAATAAAGACCTAAAAATGTCTTCTTTCAAGAATAAACCATTTAAAAAATACAATGCAAACTCCTAAAAGCACTGCTGTTAAACTCTCAACGTTTCACTGGTTTAATTAATTTAGATCTTTAATTAATGCAGGTGCTTGAAAACTTGAAAATCCTTGAATTTTAATTAGGTGTTTCCGAGGTTTGGAAGAGCTTGATATTAAAGCTGTGCAGTTTTTAATAAGGTGTAAATATAACCTTTGATTAAAAGCCTGAACTTGGAAAACATTAATAGATATTTTTGTGCTCCTAATAAAAAGACACTTTTTATTCTCACTGTGTGAAATTAAATCAGACTAAACTTTTATTGTTTTAGGTCAGTTAGAAATACAAAAATTATTTATCTTTTTGGTAAATGACAAAAAACTTGGCAAGAAGATTTTTTTTGCACTATTTAGTTTGAGCAGGAGAGACATTTCAAAACATAAACTTTTACTATATTTCAGTCTTCTTTGCCACTGCTGTAGAATATTATCAAGTCATTATTAATAACAGTAATAAATTGTCATAATTTAGTGAATTGAAACAGTTTTTTTTTTAAACTGTTTCAAAAAACGCAGCTTTAATATATTGTTTAATTGTAAGTAGTTTAGTTAGAATAATGTATTCTTGCCTGCGTTCTGAAGCAAGCGGCTGCGGACCCAATGTGACTGATCATTGATGACGCGCTTATATCTATAAAACTACATTCTGTTTCACTAAAATTACAGCTTGCCGCTGAATGAATCCCGGTGAGAACGGTTTCATTTGCGTCTCCGTCTGCTCCTGCTTCGTCTCTGCAGGGACCACAGTAAGATCCTGGTGGGAGACGGGCGCGGCCGCGTCTTCAGCTGGTCGGTGAGTGACCAGCCCGGCCGCTCGGCGGCTGACCACTGGGTGAAGGACGAGGTGGTGGACAGCTGCTCCGGCTGCACCGTCCGCTTCTCCCTGACGGAGCGACGCCACCACTGCAGGAACTGCGGGCAGCTCTTCTGTCAGCGGTAAGAACCTGAAACGCTGACATGCACGAGTTATATGGTGGCTATTTGTGTATGTTTAAACACATTAAACTGATTTAATATTGTAAATAATGTAAATAACATATTTATGTTTGGAGCTGACAAATATCTTGTGACCAAGTGGATTTTAATTTATCGTCATCTTTTCTGAGTTGCTTTTAAAAATAACTAAAAACATTAACTAAGCCTGTCACAATAAGCAATAAATAAAGTAGTCGCATGATAAATTAAAAAGGAATCAATCATTTCCATTTTTAAGATTTATCATTTTTCTGTTTTTTCTCTTTCTCTACCAAAAACTGGATGATTAAACTCTTCAGTCTGGTGTTTTGGTCTCAACTAAAAGCTTTTTTAACGATAATTTTGTTTACTGAAACGTCATAATTCATTTAATTTGCCGTTTCTGTTGTTTTGTTTATTTATTTTGAACCTTTAAAATGTCTTCTAGTTCCAGTGTTAAATGTTCAGTAGAATTGAAAGTTTATTGAACTTTGAGAATGAACTGTTCTTGCATTATTTTGCCATTACTGTTATATTACTATGTGATATATGTATATTATCGGCTTGTTTTGCAGGTGTAGTCGCTTCCAGTCGGAAATTAAAAGGCTGAAGATTTCATCTCCAGTGCGAGTTTGTCAGAACTGCTACTACAACCTTCAGCACGAGCGAAGCGTCGACGACGGCGGCGCCGCCAAAAACTGATGGGTTAGCAAGCCGCCTGGATCCCTCCATCTGCCCTCCGTGTGACCTGAAACCTCCCAGAATCCCAACCCTCTCAAACGCCAGAATGTTTGATTTGCACGGAGATCGGAACCGGATCGAAAGGAAAATGTGGCAAAGAAACTCAGCCATCACTTTCACCACATGCACTCATCATCCGGAGGGGAAAAAATAGCCAAGCAGCTAATCTGAATCAATCCGCCGCCATTTTCGAAGATACTCCTCCTCCTCCTTCTGTCACCATTAAACAAAAGAAAAAAAAGACTTGTTCATAGTGTAAATACGTAACCACGGCCTTTTTAACTCTGCAAACACAACAAAAATGAAGGTCATCTAGAAAAACAACAGCTTGCTTGTAACTTAGCGATGTGACTAACCACTCCTTGCTTTAAAACAAAACTACAGATTGTGTGTAACCTGCGTCACAAGCCACAGCGAGCACAGAAGACGTACGGAGGGATATGAATGTCAAAACTTTATGTCTGTGGGTGGAGTTATGCAAAAATCACCTTTTTTTATATATATAAATATATAAAAATAATTTCCAGATCACGTTGTTGTTTACAAAATGTGAGATCGATCATAAAATCACCATTTTTTTGCCAAATAGTTTTGTTTTTTCAGCCTATCATCTGCTCTGTCCTTCGTCGTTTTCCACTTGGAGGTTGTTGTATTTTTTATCATGGTTGCTGCTGCGCTCTGAAGACTGGATCAGTTCAGATTTTCAAACATATCAGTTTTATTCTTTTTGTTTTTACGAGTTCATCCAAAAAGGCGGAGATTTGTTTTAAAATGTGAATTTATTCTTCGACATCCACATTGTAGTCAAAGCAGCTTTTTAGAAGCACACAGATAAGGGACATCTTTATTTTTACATCTCTACACAATCTGTTTTTAATTCTTCTAGCTGCAGTCTAATTTAAGAGAAGACTTTGATTATCCCTCAACAATATCCGTTATATTTAAAAAGTTGGGCAAAAACAGCCGAACTGGAACAAAAATGAACTTTTAAATGCCACTTTATGATTTTATGGTTGATTTCTGTGGTGAAATGTTGCCCAGAAGAGAGGATTTTAAAGGGACAATAAATGCAGCTAGTGTTTTCTATACAGCCAAAGCTTTTATTTCAGCTCAAACGTCACCAAAAACATGGAAAGTTGCAGCATTTTGACACATTTCGGTAACGAAGGCGTCATATTTATTCCTCTGATTTCAGTTTTTAATCTCTTCAAACTTAAAGGACAAAATTTTGGAATTCACGGCTTAGATAAAGTTTTTCAACTTGTTAATTTTCACTTGAGTCCTCTTTATTGTAAAATTTGACTGGCTTATATGCAGATGACAAACTTGTATTTTTCTGTCTGGTCAAATAAGGAGCTTAGCCAAAAACCTCCTGTAGGGAATCTGTGTATAGACTATATATATATACATATATATAGATATATAGATATATATATCTATATATCTATATATATAGATATATATATCTATATATACATCTATATATAGAGAGATATATCTCTCTATATATAGATGTATATATAGGAAGTACAAATATCTTGGGATCCCTCAGAATTAGCGTAAGAGTTTTCTCATCCTGCCCACAACGCCAATATTGAAAAGCAAAAGTAGTGAGGAATATCTAAGAGAGTCATCCCTTTCTGATATTGCTGACCAAAAATACTGAAAGACTAAATTGTGTTTTTAAATAGAAAGGTCATAAAAAAGCTTCATGATGGTTTTTGTGTACAATTTCATCCAAAATCTGCATTGGATTTACAGAATTAAATTAATGTTGCTATCAGTTACTGACAACTAAGTGCTTTCCTCCCACGTTTTATATTTACTAAAGAATTGTTTTAAAATTTTAACAAATTCTCCTAGTAGAAATTTGTTTATAAAAATATCTCCTTTGTTTGCTTTTCAAAATGTCTTGGAAAAATCTTTTTGTTGTTGTTGGCCAGTGGTGTCCAAACTTTAAACCTGTGGCCGGAACTGACGAATTTAAATTAGAGGCTGCCCTCAGGTTTCGTTGAATTGTAAATTAAATTTGTTGAGATTTTTTTTAAGTAAACTATTTTTTTATTATTATTCTGTAAAATTGTTAAAGATCCCAAAAAATGGATTTAGGGTTATTGCCTGATTAAAATAAAAACAAAGATTTTTGAATTGATGATGGTTAAAACATCAGTTGCTTTTATCATTTCTATTTGTAGTGAGGGGCCAAACAAAATTATTTCAAGGCCCACAAATGGCCCATGGGCCACGCTTTGGAACCCCCTGGACTTGGATCATAAATATCAATCGAAATCTAAAATAATCTGATCCAGTTTTTAATTTCTTCAGCGATTCTTTTAATTAAATGAAGTTGTTTAATTGCAAAGTTTAAGTCAGGAACTATCTTCAATCATCCTATCAATTTATTTTTTGCTCCTTTTCTTTCCTCTTTTCTCCCATTTATTCCAGCGCTGCTTCATTTGACGAATTTTCATCCGTTTGGTTTCCACCAACCCTCGTTTTGGTCCTAAAAACACAAACGCACACACACGCACACACACACACGCACACACACGCAAACACTCCTGCTAGCTTTCATCATTTCCGTACTGTAACTTAGTGCAATCATCATCAACGCCTCGCAGAAGAGGCCCAACTTCTTTGCACCTTGTAAAAAAAAAAAAAAGCAAAGAGGAATCATGAGTTTTCACTGATGCAGGTTTACGTTGTCATTTCAGCAGAAAGGTGCATTTCACTGCAGATTAATGAACTGTACAGAGTATTTATGCAATTATAACTGGTTTTAGATTTTTTTTAATGATTTCAGCAAGTTTTGTTACTTGTTGCATGTTTTATTAACACAGCTGACTTTCTGTGTCAGTGTATTATTGTACATGTTAGGGGTTTTTGTTTTTTTTCTGCTGGATTTCTGCTTTTGTTTTTATCTCTGAGGCATTGTCTGATGAGCGGCCGACTGGTCCCGTTCCCGGCGTCGGGTGGACTTTTGTACTCTTTACGGAAAATAACTACGAACTAATTACGAAATGAGGAAGGAAAAAAAAAAAACTTTAAAAAAATCCTGGATTATTTTGGTGGTCTTGTATTAGACTGCGTTACTACAGTATCTGGTGTGCAATCTGTGATAGCTGAATGTTCCTTGTATCTTTGTGTTCACTACATCCTACGAGAGAAAAATAAAAAAATAGTAGAATAACACCCACGTCAATGTCGACGGAGCAAAATGGTTCAATAATGCAATAGAGCTGGTACTTATTCTTTTTCATTTCAGTTCAATAAATAATTGCTGTTTACCACCAAAGGCTGTCGTCTCTGATTTGGGGAATATTTTCAGGTCTGTTTTGAAATCTGAAATAAATACAAGCGTACAGAGAGATATTAGTCACTGCTGGATCTGGTTTTATTACTGCTCATCCAAATGTAAAAAAAATATTCAAAGATATTCTTCAGCTCCTCTACTGGTAAAGCTTTTGGGAGTAAAATAACTTAGATTTAGTTGTTACACGTAAACTTTTCAGAAAATGAAGTTTAAGTAAATCCTAAATGAATTGTTTAATTTCTAAATGAAATCTAATAATTGGTTGTGCATTACATTTTAAACTGTCATTTTATGTTTGCTTATTAATGTATCTCTAAAGGACATTTTTTTAAACCTTATTTTGTTATTTCAGGTAATTTCTTTTTCAGATTATTTGCTAATTTATCAGTTAAAATAAAATGTTGCTTTTCTGCAAAAGTTCTAAAGTTTAAAAAAGTTTATATCTTCAGCTTTTAGCACAAATTTCAACAGGTCTCCCCCTTAATTTATTAGATTAGTTTTTGGAACCATTTTCATCTCAAACTTTATTTTTCAGAAAATGTTTGAATGTTTTTAATCTTGACAGTTTTGCTAATTTAGCTGATCGACTTGCGTGTCTGGTTATACTTTTCTGAGCTTTCTTCTGAATATGAGGATGAAACAACTGTTTTAAAATTGAAATTGATGTCAAACGTTTGACAAAAAAATTCCATTGCATCAAACTAATTTGGTAAAAATCTTCTGTGCCACATTTTGCTGCCTTTATTTTGAAAATACGAATAAAAGCTAACCAAAAGTTAACCAGACCACGCAACGATTATTTTTAACATCTTTCTTTATGTGTTGGACGTTTAGCTCACCAACATCATTACCATGACTTTGTGAGGATTTAAATTGATTTGAATTAAACTGATTTGTTGGATTTGAAGTTGGCGGGTTGGATTTGGGGTCTGTGAGTTTTCAGGTTGTAATCGATGCAAAATGTGTGTTTGTGTTTAATTCGGCCCTCAGTGGTTGTCACTGCAGGGAGAAGCGGAGAGAAGCAGAGCAGGTTAACCCAGTATGAACTGAATGGAGGGTGACACCGCAGCAGAGCAGAATAAAGCTACAGAAATAAATACAGACTCACACCGGAAGTTAGGTTCGCCGCACTTCAAAATAAAACCAAATGAGCCCATTTTTGCATTTATGAATTACATCGGAAGACGAAGTAAATGATGGGTGAAAGAATACATTTTTGGTGGATAAATTATAAATGGGGTCATTAAAAGAAATATCCAAAGGCGTTATTGTGGTGCATTGAAATAATATTATTCATTCAATGCAAATGTGACTTTTTTATTCATACCTACAACAATGTAAAACAGATTAATGGGGAAAACTGCCAAAAAACTCAGAAATTTTGAGACTGATCTGTGAAATTTTCTATAGAAAAACTTTTCAAAAGTCAAAAAATTTTGACTTGTGAAAAATTTCTAATGTTCTCAAAATGTTTTTCACAAATATTCAACTTTTTGAGATCAAGATTCCTTGCTTTTCTTACAAATTTCAGAAATTTCTTATTCAAAACTTTTAGAGATAAAACTTTTTTTAAAAGTTTTTTTCTTGCAAATTTTCAACTTTTGGAACTCAGAAATGTTTTCTTTTTCTTTTCTTTTTTTTTTTTTGTTCTTGAAAATTTCTGAGTTTTTCGGTGAAAATCTACCCCCATTTTATCTACAATTATACTAACACGCCTTATAATAGATAAATTAATATGTAAGTAAATAAATAAAGTAATAAACTGAGCTGTTCCTTTAAACTTTTGAGGTTAAAAATTAACCTCTGCGAAAAGCTCTTATTTTTGAAAGCCTTCGCCGGAAGCGGTGTCCATGATGTTTCGTGCTTCGCAGCAGTAAAACAGGCAAAGCAGGGACTGCGGTGGTAAACAAACAGGTAGAGCAGCCGAGCCTCGTCCCGCGGAGCTGCGCTGTCGGCACCGGTTGACTTTCAGGAAACTTGACCTTCTTCCCGGACCGCTTCTGGGCTCGAACTGCCTCTAAAACCCCCGGACTTCGGCTGTTAAGAGTCCAAGGCTCGTCCCCGGTCCTCTCCCGCCCTCGGACTCGGCTTATGTGACACATTAACGTCCCGGGGGCGAGACGAGCCAAACATGACGGAGCTGAGGAAGCGAGGCGCCGGCGGAGGGGAGCCCGACACCGCCGACAACATCAGCGACAAGGTAAGGCGCACCTTTGGGGCGGAAGGAGACACCGGATCGCCGTGGATCCTCGTCCCGGAGCCAGTAAGCTGCGCGGTTAGCCGGGCTGGTTAGCTGGTTAATCCAGCTTCAGCCGCAGCTCGGGCTCGGATTCGGTTCCGATCGGGAGCAGTTCGGGTGGAGGTGATGCCTTCACCTGTTTATCATAGCTGAGCTTTTCTGAGCCGGATTGGGCAACGTCAGGCTGATGCTGACCAATAATTAATGTGTCACCCTAAAGTTTATGTCTGAATTAAAACTGAAGGATTTAAATCACTTCTGAACATCGACTTTGTTGTCACTAAGTGACTTTGTAACTAATTTAAACCTGTTAAGGATTTTATATAGAAATACTGAAAATGCCAACTAGAAATAATTGTTCGGCCATCGTTTTGGCGCCCCTTCTAGCATGGCGCCCACATCCCTCAATATACCCACTTTTGTCCTGAGAAACATCATCCATTTGGAAAACCTGTCTGACGTTACAAACACCTGTCCAATGCAGACTAGAAGTAATTATTCCACCATTTTTTTTCAGCAACAAGAACAGGCTTTGACTCACTGTTGATTTATTTTGCCAAGTGTATTAAATTTTAGGAAAAATCACTGGATGTTTGTCGTCCTTTTCACTATTAAAATAACTAAATTCAAAGCAGAATCCTGGACGAATACTTTGTGTTGGACCTTACATTTCCTGTTGTAAGACGTTAAATTGTCTGTGTCTTTGTTTATAAAGGCTGCCATCAGTGAGAATGGCATCCGAAAATTGTTTTTTAAAATGTTTCTGTTGTCAACTGCCTGGCAAAACCAACTGAAGCCGTTCTTGACTCATTTCGAAAGCCACAAACGGCCCCCGGGCCACAGTTTAGACACCCCTGGGTTATAAAAGTCATTCTCAGTGGCTGTGTTTCTATTAGAAATATTCACAGCACTTTGTCAATATTGTGCTAATGTCAGAAGAACACAATTGTAATGTTTCCATCATCATGGCGGCAAAACCTTCTATCAAAAAATTATTTACTTTTAAAGTGCCGTGTTTCCATTTAACAAATATATTTTCAATATATTGCACAATTATTGGTGAAGAAGTTAGATGTGGACTAAAACCTTTTGCACAGCAGCAAAATCACCTGCTTTAATAATAGGCCTCTCATAATATATTTTGCTGGATGATAAATTGCCCCAGAAAGGATTGCAATAAACAATAATATTGCCATTTTGAGACAAATTTCAACTAAATAATAATAACGACTGACCTACTTAGCAGGTTTTGTGACTCCTCCTCCTTTAATTACAGTAGAACTCGTATTTCTACATCTGCAGCATCTGGCTGCTTCGATGCGATGCATGCAGTGGTGTCAGGACTCGCTCTGATCAGGCTTTGTGGTGCAGTTCCTGGTGTTTAACTTATTACCTTTTCTTGTGAAAGAGCTGCTGAGTAGAAGAAAGAAATGGGAACCTGAACACGATGGTTTTAATGTGTCTGGAGCTGTTTGTGGCTGCTATGACTCAGCTGGACTCGGCTTGTTTTTGGGGCGTTAAACGAGCTTTGCTTTGCTTTGGTTCACACCCTGTCGATGAATCCCAAACGGAGCTGAAGAAACGTCTGCTGCAGACTTTACATGACAGCTGACCTTGGGGTTTCTGCAGACCGGCTGTTGGTCCCGATGTTTAACTTTTTTAATATCTCTGCAGTCTTCACCAGCTCTGCTTCAGAAACCTTTGTTTATTTTGACTAGAGTTGGGAGTGTTTATTTTTCCAACATGAAAATATTAGACACGATTCACTGACTTTCTGAAGCCATTAATGAGCTTCTGGCAGAATCATAGCTGGATGTTTGAGTGTCTGGTTCAAACCTTTTTTTAACTGAGATCAGGCTCTCAGTCAAGCGTAAGACAAAGTTATTTATAGAAGTTAAAAACAGAAAAACAGACATTTAACCACCAGACGCACACAATCAAGTTAATCAAGTACTGATGAAGCAAATAATTATTAAACTGATGAGGAATTAAAAATGACAGAAATCAACAGAGTTTGGTAATAACTTGTTCCATTCACTCAGTTACATTTATTTGAGTAACTTTTTTGAAACATTTACTTTTAGGAGTATTTTTTGCTACTTTGCTCTTCCTACTTTTACTTGAGTAATTTTATTATAAAGTACAATTTCTGGATTTTCTATCCACTGAATGAAAAACAAACCAAAAACAAACCCAGACACAGATCTGGAGTTTCTGTTGAGTTTAGAAGTTTTTATTGAAAGAAACTGATTTAAAATATTTATATTTTGTTATTTTCTTTTAATATTTGTGAATTACTTCACTTATAACATGGGAAAAATGTCTTATAATAAGTGAAATAATCTGCCAATAGAATAAGTATTGTTTATAATCAATATTAAGGAATTATTGACTTAAAATAAGTTCGATGCTCCTTAACTTACTCTTAAGTTAGTTTTGTCTTTTTTAAGTGTGATAAGATATTTGCACTAGAATCTGGACAGAAATACTTGGTAATATTTTGTTTTTGCAGTGTATGCTAGTTACACTGCAAAATATTTCAATATTTGATTAATCACAATTAATCAAATTAATCGTTTCTGGCTCAATAAAACCTTAAAATGCTCTGCATCACTGTCACATGACCTGAAATCAATGGCTGCAAGATGTCAATAAATATTATCTGTATGGTTATTATCGACTTTCTGATTCTACAAGTGTATTTATTCTAAAACTCTGTTTATTTTTGACGTGATTTACTATGTTTTCATAAATGAAATTAAGCTTGAAAGACGATCCACCCAGGCTGCTGTGATTCTGCTGAACTCGGCTTAAAGTTGAGTGTAAATCAGGCAGCCGAGGTTTAACTGGCGCAGGGCAAAGCCGTGAATTAAAGCGACAATTGGTGCTTGAATGGCAGCCCACAGTTTCTATTGATCCATCGGTGTCAATGAGCATTAAATTCCCACCTGGCTTTGTTTTGCTGCTGAAAGCTTCTAATTGCTTCACGCTGCAGGAAAAAAAAAAAAAAGCAACGTTGTTGAAAACGGAGATGCTTCTCTGAGGAAGTTGCAGTTTCTTTCATGATTTGCTTGATTGTTCTTCTTCCCTCCAGGATTAGGAAACTTGTGTAGGCTGTGATTTGATCAGATTGGTCCTTTAAAATCCCAACGTTACAGGACAAACAGCATCATGACGACCAGAGCAGACAGATCACAGAGGAGCTTTAAAACGTATTGAGGTTCTAAAATATTATCTTAAAGGGGGATCTATTGTGCTTCTACTGGTTCTAAAAACAGCCCCAAAACAGCTAATTGCTTAAAAAATACAAAAAAACCCCCAAAAAACCCCACCCAACTGGTTTTTGGGAAGAAGTCAAAATTTTTTGGTATCTGGAAAATGAGCCGTTTTAAAACGGCCTGCTAATTTACAATCTCTGGAATGTAAATTAGCAGGCACTGTGCTGTTACCTAGCAACCCCAACAGAGTTCCGCCTGTTACCGAGTAACCTGAACTGAGCTCCAGCGAGTTTGGTCAGCTGGGTTTACTGCGCTGTACAATGACTGCTGGAAAAGACAAGTGTTTTGTTGTCGACTTACCATCCAGAAACCATTTGCCGAATTCTTGTTGGTTTTGCAGGAGGCTCCACTACTGCTTTTCAAAGATGTATGGTTGTACAATTGCACATCTGTTTGCAGCCATTTTCACATGCGAGTGTAAACATTGAGACTGTGGGCGTGGCCAGTAGCAGCTTATTTTAGACTCCCTAAAACATCTCGTTCTGAAAGGAACAGACTAAAATATAATTTTCTAAGAATGATTTTGTACAAGAAATGTTTGTATGGCCCATAGACCTATCTTTACTTGTTAAGGAAGCATAAAGGTTGCCTTTAAGCTTTGCACATCTCAGAGCTGTGATGAGTCCATTTCCATATAGAGCGACTGATCTTAGGCTGGTTTACATCATGTAATCTTTAGATATGCAAAGCTGGCAGAAACGTAGCCACAAGTCGCTAATTACAGAGGCATGCCACACCTTTCAGATTTCTGTTTGTATGTAATTATAGAAACGATGCATCATTTTCCTCCCAAACTTTGTGTACAATTTGAAGTTAATGAAATTATCTGAAACCATATTTACTGTTCTCACTTAGTCAGAACAATCTCATCCTTTTTATTTATTTTTTAATATTCTGAAACGATTTCTTCAGGAAATCGCTATTATCAAAGCTGTAAGCGAGGTTAAAGGTCAATATATCCTCTGCTAGAACAGAGACATTTGTTCTCTGTCCCAGAGCTGCAGGGACAAAATGACATCATTCAGTTGCAGAGCTGCAGAAAGACAGACGGATGAAATCAGTACTACAAAAAATTATTATTTAAAGACACTATGCATTTTCAGGACACATGCAAATTTTTCAAGTCATTCTAGAAATTATTCTTACTTATCATGGGATTTTAATTACTCAGATCTGTTTGTTTATGTTGCAAAACATCAAACAATTTGAAATATTTTTAAAGGTTTTATTTGCTTAGCAACTAAAATAACGTCCTCTGTTTGATTTATAATTCAGTTTTGTATGAAAACGAGTCATTTTTGGAAATCAACCACTCTACCACTCAATGACCACTTAACATTGGAATACTTAATCAAATTCATTATTTTCAATATTGCTAAATAACATGACTGGTTCTGGTTAGACTTTGGTTCATCATTGATGTTTTTCTAAAAAAACAAACCAATTTTTAATGTTTCTCTGTCAAATGTAGCAAAAATATAGAGTTTTAGAGCAGAACAATCCTCAAAAGATGAAAAGACGTACTCCTTATTCCCTTTATCCTGAATTTAAATCCAGTTTCGCCTCTTCTGCCTCTATTTTCACACCAGCTAGAGTAACCCACACTGCCACCCGACTGCTTTCCCATTTTGTGAGCTAATTACGTCTCTGGACTTAAAGCTCAGTAATTTAACCCTGATGACCCCGTTTAACCACACTTGGCAGCGTTTGAGTAAAAGAGCCCAGGAAAGGTAAAAAAACGGACGAGGAGGAACAGCAGAGTCTCTAGTTAAGGAAACGCAGCGCTGAAATGGAAATGCAGCTGGTTCCTTTAGGGGAAAACCTCCGACTCACCTCGTTAAGATCAATTAATGTTGTTGCCTCAAGCGGACAATCAACGTTCTTAATCACATGTATTAACGCAAATGGGCTCCTGTAACTCGGTGCTGCAAATTGAAACTGAAAATAAAAAAAGTATATTTTTTATTCTTTGCTGGTGCAAATCTGGTAATATTTTCATAAGATCTACTCCTCAGTCAAACACTTCTGAGAATATTTGTCAAATAATAAAAGTATATTATGATGCGCTGAAGGAGCAGTGTTGAAAAACTTCTGAAAGAGACAGAGGCTCAATTTCAAGCTGCCAAATTTCTAAGTCATGTGAGGTCTGAGGTCAAAGAGTCAAAAGTTGGCAAGTTTTTAGATTAATCTCAGAAACTTTCTGGAAGAAACAGGAAAAATGTCTCAACATTTTCAAGGACAAATTCAGAAGTATAGAAATTAAACGATAAATCAAGGTTTTTGTTTTTTCAAAGGTTTTTTTCCAGAACATTTCTAAGATTAATCTCAAAATTTGAGATTTTTTTTCCCGCAAACTTTCGACTTTTGCGGCTCTAAAATGTCCAAGTTTTTCCTTCTTGAAACTTTCTAAGTAGAAATGTACTTTTCTCTGACTTTCTGTCTGCAACAGCCCAAATGCCAGAGGTGACCATTGGTAACCTTGGAGACATTGATTACAAGCACATATTGTCTTCTGCAGCAGTCAGTCTGCTCGTTGGATTGATTTCATTTCACAATCCTGAGAAAAACAATTTTAAATAATTTCTCCTTTTTAACTCTGGTACCCTCTCAATATTTACATGATTTCATCTCTCCTGTTTTTACATGCTTTCTTGAGCTTTTTTATGAGTCAGTGTTTAAATATTTATCTTGTTTGTTTTCTGGCAGGAAGCCGATGGCGACGACAGGCTGGGCCTGTCAGCCGACACTGAGGGAGACTGTGACGTCGACTCCAAAACAGACACTCCAGATGTTCCCACCTCCACAGCGGACACGGACAACACTCCAGAATGCCTGAACAAAGCTCTGGAGGGGCTTCCACCCAAGTACGTACTCCTCAAACGCAGACATGCATCGAGTTCTGCAACCCTGGAGGTTTTCTCGTATTGAAAAGAGATCAATATCGATAGATAATCAGCGGTAGAGGAAAGACTTTAACTGCTCAACCTCTCTCTGCTCGGTAAGCTGGCTCGGTGGAATCAACTAACTCACCCACTTTTTGGTTACCTAGCAACAACCTGCTGGGTAACAAGCAGTTTCAAGTTCCCCCTACTTTGGTAACCTAGCAACCACCTATTGCTAAGCAAGATTTTGCCTCGTATCTGATTAAAGACGATGATGTGGAGTGAAAACTGTGGATAAAACAAAAAAGGTTTTGCCTCCAGTTTGGTAGTATTTTATATATTTAAAACAAATCGATAATTATTGATATTGACTGATATGAAACGCAAATGTTTTCAGCCGTATCGCCCAACACTATTTTCTGTCGTCACCATTCTGTGAAGCCAAACAAAGATGGCTGATAATTGGCATTTTTCTTCAGTGCATGTTCATTGTCTTTCCCGGAGCGTTTTCAAACAGTTGGTTATTTCATATGAAAAATGGTGGCAGCATTTATCAGAGGGAGCCTGACTGCAGCTAAAGTTACATTTGCATGTATGTGTTTTCTTTGGAGACAACAGCAAGTCTCACTGCAAGCAGAAAGGGATCTCAGTTTGCAAGTTGGTCAATAGTCACAATTGTTTTTATTTTCACAGAAAAAAAAGTGTTTTAACCAACACTCCTCAAGTTGCAGAGTTGAGATTTACTAAAGGAATGCTACGTTATTGCATTGTAGGCAATAAAATATGTATTTTCTTAAACAAAAGGAAATTTAATTACTTGTTTATCTTTTAATGTATGTCTAATATTGTATGAAAAGGCCGAAGTGGTTCAGTAAAATCTGATTAATCGCCAGAATAACTGATCAAATTATCAGTCATTTAATATTTTAAAATTACATCATCAGAAGCACCAAAATATAAATTTAAGTGGAAATGTTGGTATTTTAAGGACAGAAATGACAATAATTTGTATAAATAACAAAAAACAAATCGGTTTCTTTCAATAAAGGATTGTTTCATTTTATTAAATATTTATTGTTCCTAATGGCTTGACAATTATGATCATTCAGACGCTTGAGGAGAAGCAGAAATGTCATTTTGTCCCAGACAAGGAGTTTGTTTTGATTCGCTGGTGCCTGACGGAGATAAACACAGGAAGAAAGATAAGAGTCTGACAAGATAAATGCATAAGGCAGCAGAGATATTGACGCTATCGAGTGGAAAGGTCCTCGACAATGGGCTGTTTTGTTGTAAAGCGAAGGAGCGGAGGGTGTGACCGCTGGTCACGGTGCTTAAAGGTTCATCAAGCCAAAGGGCGCCGCTGCAGAGCGGGAGAAGAACACGAAGCCGGAGTTAGATTAGATCTCAGTGATCATCGGGACCTCCATGGATTGAACTGAAAGATGAATGACGCAGCAGAGGAGGGATGAATGGATTTGGAGGTGAAGACTGCAGGAGAGGGAGTTTATGAGGATAGTGAGCACTCAGCAGGGAGAGCGTTTCTCCTGATGCAGCGGTTTCTCTCCTCCATTCACGCAGCAGACCGCCGCCCCGGTTTGGCTCCTGTGAGGTCACATCCTGTGTTTTGATTTGCAGTGAAAGGTGTCGCCTCAGAGCTGCAAACATGGCACAGTGTTGTGGGAATTTGAAGCTTTTCCCCTGCAAGCACATATTGGCAATGCATTACATTACACAGGGATGTGGAAAAGACGGTTTTATTGAAGAGGAAGAAGATTGCTGAGTTTAAAACTTAAATGTCAGTTTCTATCTTTTTTCTTCTCAAAATCCTGATTTAATATCAGATTTCTGACTTTTTTCTCCTCAAATTTTTTTCTTTTTCCTTCAGATTTTTAACTTTGATCTCAATTTCTGACCTTTTTTTCAGATTTTGCTCTTCAATTTCAGATTTCTGATTTGATTAAAACACTTTTTTTTTCTGACTTTAATCTCAGTTTGTCTGTTTCTCAAAATTCTCACTTTAATATCAGATTTCTGACGTTAATATCAGATTTCTGACGTTAATCTCAGATTTCTGTCTTTAATCTCAGATTTCTGTCTTTAATCTCAGATTTCTCTCTAGTTTCAATTTCTGACTTTTTTCTCTCCCAGAATTTTGACTTTTTTTCATCAGATTTCTGACTTCTTGAGTTTTCCTTCATTTGTAATTAAAAAAAAAATTGAATGTTTCACATCATATTGTTTGAGAAAGAAAACCAGAGTAAATAGAAAACAGTTTTTAAGTAGTAGTGATTGGGTTTGATTTCCAATTACCTGTTATTAATCACCTTTGGCAGGATAAATATTGATGTAATAATCTCATCTAAACATTTACTCTCATAACTCTTATTTCTTTATCTCAGCTGACATTAATATTTTCCCCATGTTGATTCAAATATTCTGCTTATCATGAATCTCTGTTGAAATGTGAATTTGATGGCTCTTCTGTTGATTTTGTGATAAATCTGATATAACAGCCATGCATTTTCTCTAAAAGCTTTTAATTCTTCCCAGATGGAGGAACTACTGGATACGAGGACTTCTGTCCATTTGCATGATTTCGGGCTTTTTCCTTATGATCTATATGGGACCCATCATGCTCATCTTTGTGGTAAGAATCACACAGGAGGCATAAAACTTTAATTTAAAAAAACTCTCTTGCAGTTGCTGTGTATAAGTTGAAAGTTTGAAGTTAGTAAAAGCTGTTGGCAGAATTTAACATAAACTTTGCCTCTCAAAAAAATGAGAGTTTCAGCTTTAATTCAATTAAATTTGTGCTTGTGTTGCAGGTCATGGGTGTGCAAATCAAGTGTTTCCAGGAGATAATCACCATCGGCTACAGAGTTTACCATTCCTATGAGCTGCCTTGGTTCAGGACTCTGAGCTGGTGAGGAAAATCGATTCAAACAGCAGCTTCATCTGGTGCAGCTATTGCTGTACTGGTGCAGACTTATCCCTAATATTTTGTCATACAACTCACAGAAGGAATGATTGAAATAAAAGCCACTTTTTAACTTTTTAAATCTAACAGAAGTATTTTCAGTCTAGTTTGCAGTGTAAATGTCTTAGTACATTTAAAATAAGTCAAAACTAACTTATAAGTAATGTTTCATCAAGATATAAGAGATTATTTTAAGCAAATAATTCTTAAAATACAAATTATTTCAATAATTAAAAATAATTCTTAAATTATTTTAAGAATTAAATACAGCAAAAACATTAACTCCTACAAAGTATTTTTGTATGCATATACTTGAAATGAAATATAACTTCAGCAAGATAAAGGAGCTTTAGAGTCAATAATTCCTCTATATTGATAAATATCTCACTTATAACAAAAGTTTTTCTGTGTTATAAGTGAAATAATCTTCCAGAGGAGCTTGTTGACTCTAAAAAACTCCTATATGTTGCTGAAAAGTTATTTGTAAATTGATTGTTTTGTTTCAAATACACGGAGTAATAATGGAGCATAAATTAACGAAGCTTCGTGGCAGTAAATTTTCCTCGACGAATTTTAATAACCGAGTTGCTCGAATCATTTGAAGAATCGTTTCAGCCCTGAACAGAATTGAGAAAAATCTGATCTGGTATGAAAAAAAATATATATATTTTGAAGCCACATCGTTAAAAATCCTCTTAAAATCTCCAATTTGATCAGTGTGTCTAACTTTTCCCTGGAGCTGCTATAGTGGAGAATAATTTTCAGCCAAACTTTTCCCCAATCAGAAATAGCTTCAACTGCGAGACAAAAATCTCCAACGCAAACATGCTCTAAATTTGACGCTTCTGTAAAATTTAGAGCATGAAATTTTGTTTCATTTTATAAATCACGCAGACGAACTAAACAGGAAATTAATTATGATTCCCAGTCTATTGTTTGCTATCTAAACTAAAATAGTATCAATTACAGTTGGTGAGATTTGCATATTTTGGTGTGTATGTGTGTGTGTGTGTGCGCTGCTGTTGTTGACACTTTGCATACACACCCACACAATGCAAAGATCAGAGCAAAGATCACTGCCATGCTGGAAGTAAATGAGCACTTTTTTTTTTTTTTTTACCAAGGCCACCACACACACACACACACACACACACACTCATGCAGACTGACTGTAGGTCAACATGCAGCAGGTCAAGACAGAGACCCATTGATCCAAACAATAGCTTAGCCCCAGAACTGCTTTCTGCCTCAGGTACTTCCTGATTTGTGTCAACTACTTCTTCTATGGTGAAACGCTCGCGGATTACTTTGGGGCTTTGGTGCGGAGGGAGGAGCCTCTGCAGTTCCTGGCTCGCTATCACCGCTTCATTTCTTTCACTTTGTACCTTGCAGGTGAGTCGCCTTCAGTATCTTGGAATAACAAACGACCTTTGACCCCTTTGAATCAGATTCCAACCTCAAACAGTGTTGGTTTTGTGAAGAAGAAAGAAAAACAAACAAATCCCTCTGGGAAACTTGGAGCATAAACTCTGATTTACAGTCATGTGAGCTCATTCATATCCTCCTTTTACTTTTTTTTGTTTTTTAACTTTCATTTGCTGGTTGAACAGTTTATTGATCGTATATCAGCTGACATGTGGCGCCCTCTGAAATTATGAGCACTGATGGTGAAGATGCGTTAAGAAAAGCCTTAAACTAAATTAAATTCCCCAGTAAACTGGCAGGACCAGTTCGTAGGGGCGCTGGGTCAGCCCACCGGTTGCCCCACTGTGTTTTTGACCTGACTGAAGTTTCCCCCCCAAATCTGCTTCAGATCTAATAAAATTTTTATTATATTTGAAGAAGGTGGGGCCCAACTTCGCTACACAATTTTTAAAATAAAAGATTGATAACAAAGAAAATATTTCAGAATAAAACAAGTCTTTTGTCTTCGCATCCTGCTTTCCTTTCCTGGGATACAAAAACCAGGAACCAGAAGGCGTAAGTGGTGGCATCATGAGTGGAGAGATACGGTTATCAGACGGTTGCCAGAGCGCCTGACAGTAAGTCAAAGCGTTGTATTAAAGGTCATCAGACGCAAAAAAGATGCGTAAACCAGCATTAGCAGCTCTCGTTTCAGTTTATAGCGGGACTTTCAGGTTTAAATGAGGTATTGTGTTGTTAACGTAACTTTTAGTACGTCAGTGAACATATGAAGTTGTTTAATCAAATGCATGGTTCACACGATTCCCTTCAGCACAGAGCAGACTGTTGTTTAATCTACTGTACACTGCTGAGTAAAACTGACAGCATGTTGTTTACTCTTTCACAGGTTTCTGCATGTTTGTGCTGAGTTTAGTGAAGAAACATTACCGCCTGCAGTTTTACATGGTGTGTATCAGCAAAGTAACCATCTCCTCTGCTTCACTTAACCTGCTGTCCATCCTTTGTCTGTTCTCCGCTTTTCATGACGTCAAACTGAGAAGACTTTAATTTGGACTGATTTTATGCACTAGTGAAGTTATTTTAAAGCAGAATACACTACAATAATAATGCAACTTAAACACTGAATTTCTGCAATTAACAGTGAACTGGCATAAAACTAGCTGGATACTTTAATGCTATTCTTGGCAGAATTGGTCTTCATTTAATTGTTTAAACATAGTCTGCTAATTTTCCGCAGGGTTTGGATCAGGGTTTTGAAAAGGCCTTTCCTGAAGCTTAATATTATTAGGAAATATTTATGTTGCAACGTGCAGGATCCTGCTTGCTGACGATGACTACCATTAGCTTTAGCTGTCGAGTTGTCAACATAACGCGCTAAATCTTAAATGAACACTTCATATATAGAAGAGAAAGGGACGCAGTTGTCAACAATTAATTGTCAACATAACTAATTAGATAACAAAATTCCAGAGTATCAGATTTCACAGGTCAAGAAAAAGTTTCAATTGAAAAGAAAAGTTAGCGACAGAGAATGAATTAGCTCATTTATGCTAGCTTGACTATGACAACCTTAACATGCTGTAGAATTTGGTGTGTTTCAGTTCAGCTAAAGTAAAAATAAATAAATAAATAAAAAGGCAACCCACACACAACTCCCTGACAGAACCACAGAGGAGCAGGTGGCTAAATTAGCTTATGAGCCACTGCTGACAACATGGGTTCAGACAATCACTGCACAAGGTCATAAAACAACAATATAAATGGTATTAAATGCCAAATCTCTAATTTGTAATCACTAATGCCAAGTTTACTTATTTTTCAATGCGAACTCTTCTGGTTCTGACGTTAGAAAAGTCCTTCAGATCTGTGGAAAGTTTAAGACGATCTGGGAGTTTGTCTCCATGGTTACAGCGAATGAACTTTATCTGTAACTAAATTCTGCCAAAAAATAGGCATCTAAAATCCAGAATTATGCTATTCACTGCAGAAATGCAAGCTTAAATTAAAGCATACACTGCAAAAACACAAAATATTAACAAGTGTTTTTGGTCTAGGTTCTAGTGCAAATAAATATACTTGAAATAAGACAAAGCTAACTTACAAGCTTTGTCTCAGCAGGATGTAGGAGCTTGTTTTAATAATTCCTTAATATTGGTGAAAAAATTCTAGTTCTATCTGCAAATTATTTCACTTATAGGAAAATAGTAGAATAATCTGCCTGTACAATTAGTAGTTTTTATCAATATAAAGGAGTTATTAACTTTAAACAAGCTGAAAAGTTGCTTGTAATTTAGTTTTTTCTTATTTCAAGTGAACTAGACGAAAAATACTTGGTCAGGTTGTGTGTTTTTGCAGTGCATGTTTTAAGTAAATTCAAGCTTGTGTGCTCAGTTTCTCTTTTTTTCTGAATGTTGCATAATCGTTCCATTCTGAAAATAGAAAAGCTGACATCACTCATTTACACCCCAAATTAAGAACTCATTCATGCCGCTCATGTGCCTGGAGTTGATTATTTTCAAAACCTGACTAATTCTTGCTCCTGTATTGCACTGCATTCGTCATGCTGCAGTATCACAGTTTGATTTAGTTCATGCATCCTCCTAAATTTCCAGTGTGGACGCCGTTGTCCATCTGTTGCCTGCGTGTCTCGCTTCATTTTGATGTTTCTGATCGTTTCCCTCCGCCGGCGTCATTCACCTGTCTGGACTCCATTTTTTTCCGACACGCGCTCACTTCTGAACGGGCACAACAACATTCCAGTGCAGTGAAACTGTGGTGTTTGTGTTTTGTGTTTGCCATTCCAGTTTGCTTGGACCCATGTGACCCTGTTGATTGTGGTAACTCAGTCCCACCTTGTCATTCAGAACCTGTTTGAAGGAATGATCTGGTAAGCAGGACACAGACAGTCATGATGTGCCATCACTAGTGTTGTGGTGCTCTTTTTTGTGTGTCCTGTGGTAGCAATTACCAAATAGAAACTGATTTTAATTAATTAAATCATTTAAATAGAATAAATGTTAACTCATTATGATTCAGAACCGTCTTGTTTTTGGTTGTTGTGACTTCAACTCCCGCTCACCGTAGCTGAAATTCCTGCTTCCCAGGTACATTGTTCCTATCTCCATAGTGATCTGCAACGACATCATGGCCTATTTGTTCGGATTCTTCTTTGGGAGAACTCCTCTTATCAAGGTAAAGTCTTTTCTTTTAAATGCAAGTTGTAGCTGATTTCTGCTGAAATCTCTTTTGCACTCAATATAAAGTCTTATTGATTTTTGGTTAAATATCTCAGCACTTGAAATAAGACAAAAGTAACTTCCAAGTAAGTTTTCAGCAAGAAATATGAGCTTCTTCTATGTCAACATTTCCATGTTTTAGATCTTGGGCTGAGTGAAATCTCTGTCCTGTTATTCCCCTCGTTTGGGCCCAGCTGTCCACCAGTTGACCTCGTGCTTCATTTAGCGCCATCAACAACAACATGACGTTAGTCTGTAGATTCGCCATTAAACCAGCGTAAGACTTCAGTCGGCTCACTAAGCTCGGCTTGTGACTGGCAGCTGCGACTGGTAAATCGTTGGTTTTATCGTCTGACTCATCAGAGCAAGTGGTGCTTCAGTCCAACCTTAAGACTTTTTCATTCACACAGCGGTTTATCACCAGGTAGCATTTTTCTTGTTTCTTGTTGGATTCAGTTGGTCTATTTTTCTTGTGACTTTTCCTGTAAAGTGCTTTGGTCACCTTCGTTGATTGGTATTAAGAATTTAAGGTGAGGGTGTCTGAAGCCTAAAAACCGATTACCTTCGGTTCTTGACTAATCATGAATCTAAGCTGCTTATCTTGTACTTCCTTACACTTGGTGTTAATGGAAGTTTATGGTGATCAATGACTTCAAGGTTTTCAAATCATGTGTCAAATTATTATTCCTTCCATTTGATATGTGTTTATGCTGCATTTGGTTTCCTCCAGCTGTGCATCAGGACCAAACGTCTGGTTTTTTGGCATAAAGAGCTTTTTTCCTTAGGTTTTGTGATTCACTCAGGGTGGATTCAGTTAGTATGCTTTAATCAAACTCCAGATTGTTGACCTAGAAAGAATCCTGCAAGGGCTGAAATGTGACGCCTCAGCATTTTGTTTACATTTTCATTGTTTTAAGAAGGAAGTTGTGTCTTCCTCAGAGATTTTTACATGCAGAAGAAACGATAAACATCAAGACAGCAACAGTAATGTTAGTAATATTAATAATAAGATAGTATTCAGTGCAAAGTAGCCTACATCTCCTTTGATGGTGGCAGTAAAGGACCTGGATAATGGTTCGGGGGGCCCTGGCCCAAAAAAGACTAATCAAGCCAAGTGTGCAACTTTGTAAAACTAAGTCTTGCTATTCTATTTTTTTTAGAGAGAAGACACTTTCTGAAAAGGCAAGCTTTACTTTTTAGGTTAGGTTAGATCCCATCGCTCCTTTTAAATGTCTTTCAGTGAATTCATGCTAGAAAGGCTTCATGAAAACCTTGTCGGTTTGACCTTGAAACAGAAGTCAGTTTTTGTGCATTGGTGGGATTTTATCTGCTTGTTGACACTGAGTCAGATCAAAGTGCTGCGTGAATAAACGGTTGCTCTCGAATCACAAGCCGTGGATTAATGGTGGCACCAAGTGGATAAAAACGTTGATGCTGAAAACAACTTTTCACTTCCTGTTCTCTCTTCGTTCCCCTGCAGCTCTCGCCGAAGAAGACGTGGGAGGGCTTCATCGGGGGATTCTTCTCCACAGTGGTTTTTGGCTTCATTGTGAGTAATTACGTTTTCACAGCTTCATCACGCGCTCAGCATTTCCCCCTAAATGGTTTCCAAGGACTCACAGAAGGGTGAGGAAGATCTGGGTTTGACAGAAAGCAAATAAATGCTACATCACTGCTACTTCTAGAAGACATTAAACTTGGGAAAAACCTAGAAGCAACCCATGATGCTCGTAACACAGTTTGAGAACCATGGGGATATGAAATACAGATTTAAATACGTAAAAAAGAACCAAAGTGCTGACTGCATAGATAAAATCACCTTTATTGTTGTATCTATTGACAGATTCATAATCTTGTGGCAACTACTGAAGAGGTTTTCATACAGAGGATGTTCACACACCTTTAAAAAGTCTTACATTCATGTATTTAAAACATTTAAGGCCTTAAATGGTCTTAAAGTCTTTTGAAAAAGGTAAGATGGCCTTAAATAAATAAATCACAAGTCTTAAAATTCTCAAATTGCAAATAAAGTGCATATTTATTGCCAGCTAGCCAGACAAGGTTCATTTTTTCAACCCTAAAAATCCCTTAAATGTAGCGGCTGTAAAAGGTCTTATAAATTCTTAAATTTGACTTGTTTATGCCTACAGATAACCTGCATACTTTAATATTTAGAGATTAAACCTCAGAAAGGCATCTTTTCCAAACGTTATTAGTGCAACATCTCTCTGTTTGCTCATATCTCTGACTAGGCCTGCCCCAATAAGCAATAAATCAATTAATCGCATGATAAATTAAAACAAGCTCAATA
The DNA here is from genome assembly GCA_010277015.1 of Poeciliopsis turrubarensis. NCBI lineage: Eukaryota > Metazoa > Chordata > Actinopteri > Cyprinodontiformes > Poeciliidae > Poeciliopsis > Poeciliopsis turrubarensis. The sequence continues at coordinate 1,179,484 of VMRN01000002.1, forward strand.
ATTTGAATTTGGATGATTTGTTGTTTCTCTCTTTTCCGTCTACCAAAACCTAGATGATAAAAGTCCTCAGTCTGGTGCTTTGGGCTCTGCTAGTCCTTTTTTAAAGGATTATTTTGTTTGTATTACCTAAAAAATATTAATATTTATTGCTATAAATTCTGGGACAATTTATCATCAGCAAAATTTACCACAACAGGCCCATCACTCACGTCTTTCCTTCTTCCCCCTCAGCTGGCCTACCTCCTGTCGCAGTTCCAGTACTTTGTGTGTCCGGTGGAGTTCAACAGCGAGACCAACAGGTTCACGGTGGAATGTGAGCCCTCCGATCTGTTCGTCATGCAGGAGTACACGCTCCCTGCCGCGCTGCAGAACACACTCAGCTGGGTGAGACTTGCTCTTAATCCACGCTATTATTCCAGAATATCCTGAATCAAATCATAAAATTGTGTTTTTTTTGTTTCCGTTTCAGAAAACGGTGAACCTTTACCCCTTCCAGATCCACAGCATCTTCCTGTCGTCCTTCGCCTCCCTCATCGGGCCGTTTGGCGGCTTCTTTGCTAGCGGCTTCAAGCGAGCGTTCAAAATCAAAGTAAGGAACATGTCATTTCATGAAGCTTCATCTGGTTCCCCGGTTCTTCTGAGAATCCATCTTTGAGATTTACTGTCAATAAAAGCCTGTGTAGACAAACTAAATATGTTTATTTGTGTAGCATATTTCAGCTTCATCATGAAAACACAAAGTTATGAAGAAAACGCCACACAGTCAACAGTTCAGCAAGCATCACGTTTGAAGAGTGAAATATGTTTAGTTTATTCTGTTTCAAAATCAACTCTAGACATTTACATGTTGAATGTGGATGTTGAACTTTCTGCCGTCGTCCTGACTGGAGGTGAGCCGCTGCAGGAATCGGTCGGGCTGCTGCAGCTGAGGTTTTATTTAAAGACTGTTTGCTCAGCAGAGTTTTTGACAGATCGCTCAAACAGCAGCTCAAATTCTCTGCTGTGGTTCGCGGAGATAAAACTGCGCCACCTGCTGTCAGGAAAAACCTCTCAGGGTTTGATTAATCACTCAAATTGCTGCCTGTCATTGCAGATCATCTCCATCTTTGGTAAATCAGAAACTATCATAAACATGATAGTTTTCCTAAATCCCTTTTAAACTATTTATAGTCTTGTAAAAAAAGTTTTTTCCCTTCATGGATTGTTTTACTAAGAGGACGGGTGAAAGATCTCAAGGCTCATCTGGGTTCTTGAAATCCTTGAAAATGCTTGAATTTTAATTAGATGTTTGCAAAGTGCTTGATATTCAGACTGCACAGTTCTTAAATAAAGTACAATCTAACATTTGATTAATTGGAAAGTCTTATTTACAGTTGAAACCAGATATTTTTATACTCCTAATTTATTTTCTCTCACTGTCTGAAGTTAAATAAAACTAAACTTTTCTTGTTTTAGATAAGTTATAATGACCAAAATGACTTTGTTCTGTTTGTTCCTGCTGTTGAATGATATCATAGAATATGTCACTTTATCCATTAAAGAAGTGAAATGAAATTATTTTATAGACCAAAATAGAAAACAACCCAAAATCGCTGCAAACATTAAATCAAAAGTCTGTTTATATTAAAATATTGTTCAGTTTATAACTATGGTGCAGGGAAATTATAAGAAATTCACAATAATATTATTTTTATGTTTTTAATTGGGGAGAAAAGAGAAATATTGGAGGGTTTTGGACGCCACTGGTTTTAAAGCCGTAGTGAGAACCGAGTTAATCTGAGCTGAACCTTAAAACTGTTCTCCAAAGAAAAGTATTTCCTCCCTCTCTGCCTGAAGTAGTGAACTTTTACAACTTTGCGGAGTTAGTCTTTCAGTCATACCCTTTTCTCTCTGAACCTGAACCTGGATCATGGAAAAGTCATGGATGCTCTGCTCTCGCAGGATTTCGCCAACACTATTCCGGGCCACGGCGGCATCATGGACCGCTTCGACTGTCAGTACCTGATGGCAACTTTCACCCACGTCTACATAGCCAGCTTTGTCAGGTAGGCAACAAGGTCAAACTCAGCAACAAGGTCAAACTCAGCAACAAGGTCAAACTCAGCAAACTGACCGCTGATCAGTTGGATTAAAATGTCTAAATATGAATGAGTGAAAACCTCCCTGTTTCCTTCCTTCCTTCCTTCCTTCCTTCCTTCCTTGCTTCCTTCCTTCCTTCCTTCCTCTCTCACCTTTACACCTATATCTTTCCCTGGTTTTATTCTTTTCCTTTCTTGTGTCATTTAAATATATTTTTGTTTTATTTTGTGAGTTTTCCATTGAGTTTCTACATCTGCACTAGAAGACACATTTATTTGAAGGCTTTTTGCCCGTCTTTACCAGCGTTAGCGCTACGTTTGCTGGGCTCTCTCTACACTGTGTTACTTTGACTGGGCCGTTTGTGTTGCAGAGGTCCGAACCCCAGTAAAGTTCTGCAGCAGCTGCTGATGCTGCAGCCGGAGCAGCAGCTCAGCATCTTCCAGATCCTGCGCTCCCAGCTGAAGGAGAGGGGCCTGCTGCCGCCGCCGGCCGTCCAGGCCGAGTGAAACCCGCCCTGGAAGAGTGTGAGGCGGTTTCCATAGCTAGTACGAGCACACACACACACACACAGACACACACACACACACGCACACGCACACATGCACCTTTGGACTGCACTGTGTGTTACTCCCAGACACATCATCAACCTTCTAGATTTGAGTGGGAAGAAAAAAAAAAGTACCAAACCAAATCCGGAAGTCGCCGCCGCCGGTTTGCTTTTGACCGCCTTCACTCGCTTTTCCAGCGTCGGCGAAGGAGGACGAGGAGAAGCTTGGATTGTTTGAGAACGGCGAACTTTGCACTGACTTTTCTGATGTGAACTGTTAAGAGAAACTTCCACCAGCAGAACGGACTGGTTCACGGACTCCGCTCTGCACATCCACACATGTAGCATGCATGCAGCGGCGGCGGCGCATGCGGCGGCGCATGCAGCGGCGGCGGCGCATGCAGCGGCGGCGGCGCCACTACCTCCATCTCCTTCCACTGGTAGCTTTTAGGTTTCTGACCAGACGTTGGTGGAAACGGATCGACTGCAGGCATGCATCGTAGATCATCATCTGCACACCCGACACTTGAAGAAATATATTGTACAGAAATATACGTAAATATTTAGCTGAACAAATACCTAATATATATATTTACTTAGAGATTTGCTGTGGGAAAAGAAAAAAAGCATTTTAAGTTGTGAGAAATGACACGCAACTCAAGAGTTAATTTCCTTTAGCATGAACAAAGTTTAACTTTAACAGGCAGCCATGTAGATTTCAGCCGAGGTTATTGAGAGACGGTGATGTTTGTAAAGCTTTACTTCAAGAAAAGGATTGAAAAGATTAGGAGTTGCAGTGGGATTAAGAGATCAGCGCTGCGAGCTTTAATCTAAACCCGAGTAGCTTATCTGAACAGAAACAAACACAAAATAGATGAACTGTTTTAAAATAAAGTTTTAAAATCTACCTAGCAACACCTGTAAAGCTCACACATTGATAAGGTTTACATTTTCTCCCAAATTCACTGATGAATCATTTTTTATTTTATGGAAAAATGTTGTTTTAAGCATTAAAACGTAAAACTGTTAATGAACAATAAGGAGGCTGAACTGACTGATGCTGTGATTACACCATTACTGTGATTTTATTTACAAACCACCGTTACATACAGACGTAAAAAAAAAACAAAAAACAGGATTGCATTTAATAAAAAGTTAAATATTTACAAATCAAACCCAGTTTTTTGAATCATTACCATTTTTAAAACTTCATTTTTTTATTCTGTTTCTGCTGGACATTTAAATTTATTTATTAGTTGCATTAAAAATGTATAGGAGAGCAAATATGTAAAAGGTTTACTTGGTTAAAATAAATATTTGTTTATATTTGAAAATGAAACTGGTACGTGAAATGATTTGATGTAAAACTTAGTCATTATATGTTAAATTCACATCAAATAATTTATTCTATTGTTTACTGATTCCTGTGCTGAAGTGCAACATGAAATATTTGTGGCTCACCAGGTAACAAAATAAAGGGATATTACGGGGTAAAATAACAAAAATAAAGCAAAACCCATAAATGTATGAACTGTTACTTGATACTGAGAACATTTTATCGTATGCTTGTAAAAATGTGGTGGAAAAATAAATATTTTATTTGACAAATTGAAATAATTAGATTTGATTAAATAATCTGTTTTCTCAGCTTAACGAATTGATTTTAATGAAACGTGTAAATGATAAATATGTGCAGTTTAAACCTTCACCAGCAGGTGGCAGCACCCGGCTCAGTTCTCAGACATTCACTATTTTTTTGTTTTGTTTTTTTCCAGTTTATCCATTTGGAAACTGGAAGCTGACAGCGGTTGTCCCTGCTCTAATTATTAAACTCAAAAACATAATTTTAGCCCTTTTTTTCTGCCGTTGGCACATTTTTAATGGGAAGTGGAGACATTTCTTATTTCATATTAAAACATTTACAGAGTTCAGTCGTTTCTGAGCGACATCCATCTGTTGCCACTGAATGACATGTAGAAGGTTCAATAAATCTGAAATATTTCAACCCTGAAGAAAAAGACAAAAATAACAGATTCCTAAAGTAAATAATTAGCTAATAAACAAGCGAAAATTACTTTATTTTCCCCCATATTGCAAGGAAATCACAGGATGGCTTTAATTTTCGCTTGATCTCTTACTTTAAAATGTAATCAGATTTCTAAAGTTTAGGAATTTTTTTTATTCTGAGATTGTAAGCTTTGGTTTAACTCTAAAATCTAAATTAAGTAAAAATATCTCTTAAAACTGAATTATATTTTATGGTTTTACAGATTAAATGAATTTAGTAAAAAATAAAATTGCCGCCACATTTTTAAGTTTACTTTTATTTTCACCAAAACATGCTTTTGTGTGAGCTTTACAGGAATTTATCTTCTGATCCATCTTTAAACATGAAATGTTCCTTTAATGAAAGCTTAGCGCGTCCTTTGTCTGTGGTTGCACTGTAAGGTGGAGGCGGGTTGTGCTGCGGGACGGTTAAATCAAATTGATTTGAGAAGGGAGGGTTACATCAAATCAATGTTTGTAAGAGTAAATTATGAATGTGAGATGGCGTGAAGCATCGGTGCGGTTTGTTTTCTCTGTACAGTAAACGCATCAACATTAATCTGTAGGTTTTATTAGAAATGCTGTTTCCATGTCTACCAGTCGGGTCGAGTCAAACGATGCGTTACAGAGCTTGTTACCACGCTCTCGGATCCAAACCAGATCTCCCTGGGGAGAAATGTTTACCAAAGGTTGATCAACGCTCACTTCCTTCTGGAGACGTCTAGGGGGCGCCAGTGAGTCGGATCCTTCTCTAAAACAACAACCCAAAGCAGAGAGCTAATTCACGTGTCAGTTTTTGTTCTTGAAGGTTCTAATTTATTAGTTTAAGCGGTTCTGAGTGTTTTCCTCTGAGATTATCGGGACCAGGTTTAAATGTTCTGTAACTGCTGCTGTTTCCAGACACTGAAGCAAAATCTGCAACACGATTATTTACATTTTTGCACCTTTTAAGCTCATTTTTACGGAATCTGCAGAGAGCCTCTGGGATACTTAAAGGGATAGGTCAGGATTTTATTTCTGTTTTATTGCAGACGTTTGGTAAGAATCTCCAAAAATATATAAATATTTTGTTTTTGTTCTAATAGTAAAAATGTGAATCTGAATGTAGCAGTACATTCCCTTTTTATTTGGCAAAATACAAAATATTATTCTTATTTTGCGGGTGGAATGTACAGAAAACATTACAGTCCTTCACTTTCAGCAGCTCAACACTTTCTAGTAACTTTTTAGCAAGATATAAGAGCTTATTTTCAGTCAATAATTCCTTAATATTGATGAAGAAAGTAGTTAAATTTCACTTATAAAAATAAATTTCTGCCATGTTATAAGTAAAATGATTTGCAGGTGGACTTAGAACTTTTTCATCAATATTATAGGAATTATTGACTCAAAACAATAATAAAGCTCCATTATCTTATTAAAAAGTTGGTTTTGTTTCATTCCAAGTGTAATAAGTTATTTGCACTAGAAACTAAACCAAAATTACTTGGCAAGATTTTGAGTTTCTGCAGTGCTTGTGGCCAAATTGTCCAAAAAAAAAAAGCCCTAAATTGACAGTGACAGATTCTTACAGCCACAAGAGAAAATCAATTTTAAAAAATTATTTAATTCCAGCGGCTCTCTCAAGGTTTCATTTTTTATTTTTTTAACCTCATTTATGGATCTAACGGTCATGCAGACATAAATGTAACGACCAGAAAGCACAAAGCTGTTGCGACCCAAACGTTTCGGTTCTGAACTTTATGCTGCTGGTTTGTGTTTTGGTCGATCGGTTGCAGAAATGACAACGTTTAGCCTTTCGGATCAAATCTTTATCTTCTACTGAAGGAACCGAGCAACGCAAACTTGTAAAGTGAACACTGATGTTGTTTTAGAGATGACATGAAGCAGTTTACTGTAAGAAATGAATAAATTTGTTTCTTTAAAGCAAATGTCTATTTTATTGTGACCTTAAAGATGACAAATCACAAAAATAAAGCTTTACAGTTCATTTTTATTGATCTGCATGATGTGCCACAAAGATTCATGTTTAGGAAGTTGACGTCGTTTCGCAATCAAACATTTAATGGCTTTTCGGTTCTTCACTGAAAAAAAAGAAAAGGTCCCGTCTCAACATGATCTGGATCTGAATGGAAAACAGTGCAGGTTGCAAACAAAGAATTACAAAATAAAGTCAAAATACAATGAAAAAAGATAATTTTATAGATTTTAATTAAAGTACAAGTTGGTTTTAAATCCACTTTGTATGAAAACGTTTTTTATGACAATGTTTATTTAAAATAACAGTGACCCCTGCTGGTCAAATGTACAGATCCCTCTTTAAGTTGTTTTGATATCAAATCCAAACCGTCATTGATTTGAAAAATAATAGAAAATAAAAACACAAAGTGAACTAGAGGAAAAAGGAGGGAACCGTTTCCAGTTCCAGTGTTGATGCAACACAGTAAAAACTCTCCGTATGGTTTTTGTCTCTGAAACATTTGATGTTTAGTTTTTGATTAAATGTTAATTTAAGTGATCTATAAGTCGTTGAATTTGTACGAAATCAATATAAAACAGTGCAGTTTTATGGCTCTACTTTCTCAGTGCGGGTTTTAAAGCTTCCAGTTCGGTTCTGTGGAGAGTTTATGAGCAGTTAGTATCTTCCTTAAATCTTCACATCTTCATTTAAACCAAAAGAACAACAGATTTGCCCTAGAGGTGTCCACGGTGTGGCGCAGGGGCCTTTTGTGGCCCTCTGAAGGATTCTGTGTGGCCCCTGACCTCATTGCAACCATAGGAGGTTGATGGAGAGAAACTTGTTTTACAGATAACTAAACACTTATAAAGGAAAAAGAGGTACAAAAAAACCAGATCATACATTTATAATGATGTTTCTACAAACGCAAAATAAGAAAATAAACTGTATGCCTGTCTTATAATGTAATTGTGTAAAACTGTTTTTATGAACCAGACATTTCCAAAGTTTCTCTTTGGTTCATCCTCTTTCACCACTACAGACTCTGACGCCTCCGTTGCTGTTGACGTAACCAAGACTGACCTTCCCACTTCCTGGTCAAAGTGCCGCTAATTTCCTAAGGAGATTCCTCCGTTTGCTTCAGGCCTCCAAAAAACCTCAAATCTGAAAAATGGCAGAGATCTGCAGCCGCAATGACCAAATTCAGTGTCACTCTGGAGCAGAACGAGAAAAACATAAACCAGAAAAGGTCACCAGCTTCACCGAGACTACGCAAAAACAAACTGGATCAGGAAGGAAACAGAGTCTGCACTATGCAAAATAATAAATAAATTTAAAAAAAAAAGGCCGTCATGACTCAGTTTCTGCAGTTCTGGTTAAAGGAAACCCAAATTATACCAAATAAAATACAATTCTGCCAAATACCAAGGAAAGGTAGGTTTCTGTCTCATAACCTCCCACCACTAATTATCTGAACTGGTCCTATAAGAAACAACTTGGCTCAGAAAACAGATTTCCAATCAAACCTTCAGATCCCGATTGAGGTAAAACACAAAATTATAAACATGCTAAGAGAATCAATTTGGATTCTCTAAACCAGAGATGGGTAGTAAATGCTTACATTTACCCGGCTACATTCACTTGAGTACTTTTACTATGCTGTACTTTTTAATGTTACTTGAGTAATTTCTTGGACGGCTATTTTTTACTTCAGTAAAAGTATGTTACAGTAGTGCTACTCTTAGTTGAGTACAAGTTTTGGGTACACTACCGTGCTCTGGTTAAATCGGCCGCTAGTCACACAGCTGGTAACTGAAAAGAAAAATGAATGAATGAATGAATGAATGAATGAATGAATGAATGAATGAAT
>VMRN01000002.1:1194085-1212448 GCA_010277015.1 Poeciliopsis turrubarensis
ATTATTATTATTATTATTATTATTATTATTATTATTATTATTATTATTATTATTATTATTATTATTATTATTATTATTAACTTATTTTTCATAGAGCGATTGTACGTGAAACTATTTCGCCTGAAGGGGGCGACATCATGCCATAGTGTCACACCAGACTCAGTTATTCATGAAAGAACAATAATAAAAATACATCATTATTATTACTACCACCAGCACCACCACTTTTTACAGCACATGTGTCAAACTCACGGCCCGCTCAGCAAATACACAAAATTGTACAAGTTTTTTTTGGTCTAATTTCTTGTGCAAATAACTAACTTACAGTAACCTTTGAGCAAGCTATAGTAATTTATTTTAAGTCAATAATAATCCCACTGGTAGATTATTTCACTTGTGATAAACTGTACCAGAAAGTGTTTATTGCTCAGTCTATTATAGAATAGATTGTTGTTAAAGGTTGTTCTTGTGGATGTGCTTTCCTGCTTCCCCAAGTTCTGTTTTATTAAACTTATGCTCACAGAAACAGAGCAGAAGCCTCTAAATAATTATAAAATAATAAAGTTGTTATTATTTTTCATTAGATTTCTCTCAAACTACGTTTGGCTCTTTTGCCGTCAGATCCAATCTTCCTCCCTGAAACTTAATGAAGCAAATTTTTCATGCTAATATAACACAATCCGTTCATCCATCAATGCAAAAATGCAACCTTCTTTTAATCAATATATATGTATATATATATATATATATCTTTTTTATCAAAAGATATAAAACTGAGTTCACTGAACTGAGTTGTCAGATGTAACTAGTGTAATCCTAAAAAACATCTAGACTCCCAAACAAGAAAAGAACAAATAATTCTGCTGTGCATGAAACAAAACTTACTGATTAAAAACTGTTTTATAGCAAATCCTTGTCCTACATTTTTCTCACAGGAGTTGTTTTTAACCAGCTACAATGAAATAAGAAACAAGAAGAAACATGTCAACAATGGTTTTTCCGTTTGACTGAACAGCAGCCAGAGGGACGTGTCACAGCAAAGACCCCTGGGTAATAAGGTTTGGATGTTTTGGCTCATTAATTTCTCTACTTCCTTTTGAATGTCTGAAAAAACTGGGCTAGAAAAACTGCAGCTTCACTTATAAAGCCTGATTTTAACATCATGGTCATTCAGTTTAAATCATTACACGACGTTACAAAGATCTGCATCTCAAAAATGTCATTTTCCATAAAAATCAAATGAAAACGTATTGAATCTAAAATAAAGAAATAAGTAATGTCATTGTTTATAAACTTTCTGAGATTAAACTTAAATTTTCTGACTTTTTTCTCACAAACTTTCAAATTTTGGAGCTCAGAAATTTCCTTGATTATCAAGAAATTTTCTGAGATGAATCTGAGTTTTTGGTGAAAATTTACTCATTTTTTTATGTGTATACAATGTCCTGGAAACACTGTCATATTTTCATCAACATTATGGATTTAGTTACCAAAAAACAGCTCCAATACCTTGTGGAAAACTCACTTGTAAGGTCGTTCTGTATTATTTCAAGTGTACTAAGATATTTGCACTGAAGCTAGACCAAAATGAATTGGTAAGACTTTATGTTTTTGCAGTGCATCTGGATAGAAGATGGTGATGGTAATGGTGGATGTAGTGAGCTGATGTTCCTCTGGATGCCGGTCAAAATGATGAACTCGGAGCGAGTCTGATCAAAGGAAAGCAAGGCTTTCTCATCTCAGCTCAGCTCAGCGCAATCATGCTTGTCCTCTTCCTCCGCCTCTCCTCATCCTCTTCCAGCCTCATCTCAGACTGAAACATGTTGACACAGAACACGCCAGGTGTAATGGGATTGACCTCCGTCGCCTGTGCTGCCAGATTGCAGACAGACGCATCAATAACATCTGGGCTGCTGGAGCCCAGCAAACTGTAAACTCAGCAGACTGAAAGTGAAGGTGGGCGGAGCCTCAACTGGCTCTGCTGTCTTTTTCTCAGTTAGGTGGAAAAACTGTAAATCAGAGGCGTCCATGTTTTTTTAAGCTACTGGCAGGTCACAAAATACATTAATAAGACAAAAAGAACTTTGAAGTAACATCTCAACCAGATATAGAAGCTGGTTTTAAATAAATAATTCTAAACAGTGATATTCCCACAAGGAGATTATCTCACGTTTAACATGGGAAAAATGCCTTATTATAAATTAAACAATCTATTCGTGAAATTGGTAGTTTATTATCAATTTTAAGGGATCATTAAGCAGCCCCTGTGTCACACTAAACAATTCTCATAAGTTAGTGTTGTCTTATTCCAAGTGTAACTTTAGAAACGAGATGAAAATACTTGGTAAGATATTGTGTTTTTGCAGTGTGGGGACCACAAATGGCCCCCGGGCCACAATTTGGACACCCCTTGCTGCAGCTAGGGGCGGACTCATTGAAGTATTTCAGGATTGGACTCATGTATTCGCATTGTCTTCCTGCACATGCTGCACCCAGATGTATGTATTGACGTTATATAAATTTCCTAAACTCCTGTCTGAGCTGTTCTTAAGAGAGACGGTGAAGCCTTCTTCAGGTAAATGAAGTGAGGGGCTTCAGTGGCATCTGACAGGAGTTATTACCCCGCGGTGATGAGTTGCAAATCCAGACAGGAAGGCTGTGAAGCCCGACTCTTCTGCTGTCACGTCTGATTAAGGCAGCAGCTCTCATGTCTGCAGGACAGAGCTGGGTTGTCTGGGGACGACAATATCACAGGATCTGGAGTGACACCATTATGGGGTGAGGAGCAATCTCTGAGGGGGTCAGAGGTCAGGAGGATGCAGACATGCAACCGCAGCGAGTGATGAGATGACACTGGGGTTTGGCAACAGATGGATCCCCAAGAGAAACTGTTTTACAGGGAATGTCAAAGAGTTTCTGCATCTAAAGTGACATAAATAAAAATAGATAAACTAAAAAAAAACAACCTAAATTTATGGTATTTTTGTAATCAGATCTACAATAATGTTAAAATGCTCTGTTGTGTTTACAAGACTATCAACGAGATGCAAATGGAGACACAGCTAAATGAAGTGCTGAGGGATTTCTCACAGTTCTGATGTGTGGCGGCAGGACGATGTTGCCAAAATAAACCTGATTTAATCTGCAGCTCAGATTTTAACCGTCAAATCCACAATCTACTGCATCAGCGTTACGCAACGGCCTGCCCACTGATGTAGCTTCGTTTAAAGAAAAAAACATTACAAATAGAAAGCTTTTGCACACCTTGCTTCAAGTTTATGTTGTGTGGAATCAACTGATGTGTTTAATTTAACAAACTATTTTGTGCTTTTTTTATTCTACAAAATAGGATAAAGGAATGTTTTGTTTGATGTAAACATGAAAATCTTAAATATGTCCTTTAGTTTTACAAAAATATTTAAGTTCACTTAAACTATTTTCACACAGAATTTTTATCTAAATCACTGATACTTACAGCAGCAACTATTCAGTAGAAAAATCCAAAGGAATCTGCTACAATCTGATTACTGAGAAATACTGAAAAAGTGACGTTATCCAAAGATAATTCTGCATTTTTATCAGAAAAATGGGTGAAACTTTGGAGAAACAGTTTCTGCTAATGGCGGAGTTGCTTCTCCGCCATTAGCGCATTTATCAGCGTGTACACGGGGATGATTGACAGCGCTAATACCTGCCTCCTGACTCTGAGTTGTTGTTTTTGATCAAGAGAGTTGCATTTCTTCAGTTGGCAGGAGTAGCTCAGAGAGGAGGAAGAGGAGGTCGATCTTTCCATGTCTCATAACAAACCATCACAACACAGTGACAGTTTTAATTCAATTAAATTCAGTTTATTGACATAGCAACACCATTTCACTGCAAAAGGAATTGCAAAAAGTACTTTTAAACATTGAAAGCATAATTTTAGTCATATTTTACACAAAAGAATCCAGTTTGTGTGTTGAATAAGTCAGACATCCAGCAGAAGGTTGAAAACAGCCGTGACTCGTGACTCTGCTCTTTAAGGAGACAACATGACCCAATTTTTAACCCTCCACCCCCTCAAGTTACCAGTTTTAAAGATCTTGAGGATTTTCTTCCTGAATATCCCGATGACTGTGTCTTAACCCAGATATTTAGGTTTTTCTCTCCTAGATTTAGCATTTTACACCGTCTGATAGGAAAATCCTGCCTAATGCCCTCCGCTGATAACATCCTGAGTGCTTATCGTTGTCCTTTCTGCGGCCCGTTCACCAGCTGGCCCTTGACATCCAGGTTATCACATCTTATCCATCCCGGATATTGGAGGGCTGTGGTTTACCTTCAGTTAATGAGGCCTGCAGCTCAGACCATCACACTGAACTGGCCAGTCGAGTTAAGATTACAGAGCAATTACATGCGTGGAACAGGAGGCAACATCAACTTGACCTACTTTATTCAGTTAGAGCTGCTCTGGATCAAAAGGTAAGTTACTTTCCTGTGATAATTAAAATTTATTTTGCTTAATATCAAAAAAATATATATCAAGTTTCACTGGCTGATAATTTAATTTATAACAAGATATTTTTCCATGTTATAAGTGAAATAATCTGCCAGTGAAAATATTAATTTTCCATCAAGATTAAGGATTTATTTACAAAAATAAGCTCCTATATCTTGCTGGAAAGTTACTCCTTTATTTGTTTTATTGTATTTCGATTGAAGTTAGATATTCGCACTAAGAGCTAGACAAAAAACAAAAACAAAAGTTGGTAAAGATCTTGTGTTTTTGTAGTGTAATCTTACACCTCTGAACCGAAACCTTCCAGAATCCACGAGCAAAGTTGCCATTTGATTCATGATCAACAGGACTGCAGTGATAGCAGTGAAAATGACCCGAATCCTTTCTGGACGGCTCCAGAGCTAATTGGCTGGCTGTGGAGTCGACAGAATGGACTTCAGAGAGATAAACGTGATGAAATGCCGAGTCGACCGCAGAGCATCAATTAGAAACATAACAGTTATGATCACATTCTCACAGGAACAAATGTGAGACGTGATGTTTGCTGAAAATTCTCACAAGGAAGCATTTCTCCAAATATCTTTTATTTATTTACAGATTTCAGAGTATATAGGTGTTATTGGTTGTAAGTGAGAAGGAAACATCTCCACAAGTGAAAGAATAAAAAAACAAGAAGGAAGACTTGATTTTTTCTAGGATATTTCTAGGATATTCTTCTTTTGAAGTTAGTGTTTTTAATTAAATTTATTAGGGTAGTGCACAAAAGTCAACATGACCACAAATAACCAACAGACAGAAATTGAATGAAAGTTATTTTCTCTTCTAGGTTGAAAGCAAAACCAAAGAGTGTCCCGGTCCAGGACTAACAGGTCGTCGGAGTTGAATGACCTGCCAGTGCAGCAAGTACTTTTTAAAATCAATATTAAGAAATGATTGACTTAAAATAAGTTCCTGTGTCTTTCTGAACAGTTACTAATTTCAAGCGTGCTAAGATATTTGCAAAAATAAATATCATTAAAGCAGGAGTGTTACGTGTTTTCCAGGCACATAATTAAATTTTATAGCACAATCAAGGACCTATGTAAACTTCAGTTATAAGAATGAAATATATGTATATCTAATATGGCCTAAAATAAATTTTACTTCATAACTTAACATCGTTAAATTGGGCCTCTGTCTCTTTAAGAAGCTCCTGCTCTTTCTGAAATTCCACCTTCAGGAAGTCATCACAACATGGCTCCTCTATTAACCTTTTAACAACATTTTTACCATTGTTTCAATGAGAAGTAGCTCCTACGATGAGATCAGCTGATCAGTTGTTTGCTAATTGGTGCTGGCTAGTCTGTAGGAACTGAGTGGGGGAGTCATGGTGGAGGCAGAAGCTCTGAGGAGGACCTGCTTCTCGAAGGTGGAGCTAAGCCCACCCATGTGTTTTGCACAGCTGAAGGGTTGCCATGGCGATTAAGGACTTCTCAAACATTTATTAAAGAACACTCCAGGAAATATGACGAGGAAATAACATCATAACAAAATGTAAAGCTCAGAAAAGCAGATTTTACATAATAATGCACATTTAAATATTCTAAAACAATTTTTGGGAGGATAAAAGAATGAACCTGTGACTGCAGGATGATAATTCTGGGTTTGACATTTCTTCTTTGATACGGTCCGACTGTGAGGAGAGGCCACAGGAGGGTCTGCCTTTCAAATGGAAATCCTGCTCTGATGCATTCGCAGCACAAAGGAGTCTGTTTCTTATCTCTGGAGGAAAGTGGGATCTTCTCTGTGAAGCCAACTTCAGAGAGAGAGAGAGAGACGGAGCAGCTGACACTTGGCTTCAGCTCCACACGGCTGCAGGAAATATGTTTTCTGCTGTCTGGGTGAGTTAGGACTCATTTACTAATGGTGAGACTCAGCTTCCCCCTGAGCCAACTGACAGATAAATCACCCACAGTGCCTTGCTGCAGTGCAGAGGGAGCGCAGCCGCTATCTCCTTCTTTATTTCATCTCGTTTATTTCCCCACTTTCTCTCTCTCTCTCTCTCTGTCTTGCTATCTGTGTCTCCAGCTTTGCGGAGCCGTGAAGCCGTTTATGGGATGGATGATGGAGTGGAGTCTCGGCTCGTGGTGAAGTTCCATCAGAGCTGCGGAGTGTAATAAAGAGGAAAAACATGCACTCTCCATCAGAGGCAGGGCTTTGATGCAACATTAGGCAGCTGCTGCAGCGAACACAGGGAGCTTTATGTGGGAATGTGTGTGTGTGTGTGTGTGCGTGTGTGCGTGTGTGTGTGTGTGTGTGTGTGTGTGCGTGAGTTGACCTAAATTAGCTCCTATTATCAGATCTGCAGCTTCAACTTTTTGTTTCATCATCACATTTTCTTTACAGCAGCTCCTTAAAGACCAGTGAACACACTTTGTGAACTCAAACGCAGCTTCTACATTTAGTGGTGGAAAATGTTTTGTTCGCTGGACATTTTGACAACAAATCAAATGTAGAATTGTGAATTTATCTTTACTTTTATGAGTTGTTACATTGCAAAACCACAAAATCTTACCAAATATTTTTGCTCAAGCTTCTAGTGAAGATTTCTTAGCACGCTTGAGCTCATTTAAGTAAATAATTCCTTAATATTGATGAAAAAGTGCTTGTTCTATTTTCCCCTAAAACTAACACTTTTTCATTAATATTAAGGAATCACTGACTTAAAACAAACTATTAGAAGCAATAGGAAAAGTAACACCCAAAACCTTTAAATGAGATGCAAATAAGTAGCAAATTTAATGCAAAGGAAATAAAGTGATCATACGCAAATGGACAATAATCTCAAATTCTCAAAAATAGGAAACAATCATAGAAAAACATCAAATTTTTCACATTAAACACAAACCAACAAACATATAAAGCAAAATCACAAAATTGTAATGCACATTGCATCGATTTTAACCTCAGACTTCTTTTTTCTTTTATTGTCCGTTATTCCAGAGGAAGGAAGAGACAGAAATGTTACAATGCTGAGGGATTGAGGAGGAAAAGTGAAACATGCTGACAGAATAAGGACACAGCTGAAGAGTGTTTGCATATTAACAACAGAGTCCTCCTGCTTCTGCAGCTTGAAACTCTGCAGTTTTGCAGCCCTTGCAATAGTTTTATTTGGAGTTCAGAAACCTGGCTCTCCACCACAGGGACCTGCTGGAAACTTTGTCACTTTTAGGACAAAACTTTCTCAGGTTTTCACCGGGAAAGTTTTGTTTTCTTAAATCAAAACTGGTAGAACTTAGACTACATCTTGTTTCTGTTATTTTACTGTCTGCTTAAATATTTAACTGTTTAAATTTCACAGTAAGTAAGGTACACACATCCAAAAACAGGTTGTTATTTGTTATTGTTGTGTTAGTTGGTTAAGGTGTTTTAAATCTTGTTCAGAGTGCCCATTTTTCACTTTGGGCCCCGGGCCCTCCAAACGTCTCTGTCCGGCCCTGCCCATCATCACCGCTGCTCAAACAAACACCTGTCGCTGAAAACACCTGCAGCTCGTTGCCCCGCCCACACCTCCCTCTGTCGTCGCCAAACCTCAGATTATTTTGGTGGTGGGACTAAGATTATAAACCTCCACATCCAGCGGCGTTCTGCGGATGTTTAAGCCGGAATTTCGCTCCTATTATCGGCCGGAACTTCCCCGTTTGGCTCGGGAAGCTGGTGACGAAGACAGAAAGGTGATGCCTTTAGGAAAATAGGAGTTTTTAATTTGATAGTGATCACTTCACTTCTCACCGCTACATGGCGAAGTTTCTGGCTGAATTACTGGGATGCACACTTCCCAGCAAGGGGAGTCCTGCTCTGTTTGAGGTGAGGATGCTCCAGGTTTGGTTTTAAAACCCGCAGCCTTCATGCATTATTCACCAGGTTTTGTCAGGCGAGACCTGAACAGATTGTCCCTCCATTATAATAATAATTGAAGTCACTGTTTGTTATTTCTGACAATCGGCAAAGGGTTTAGTGCTTGTTCACATGTTGTTTCATCTTCATGCTGCTTACTGGTGGATTAAACGTGTCATTTTTGCATCTTCTTTTATCATCCTTTATTATAAATTTCCCGCTGCTTGTCTGTGTTGGGTGAGCTCAGACGTCCTTCCTCTTATTGCACAATGTTTGCGAGTTTCACAGCTTAAAGATGGTGACTGTGATGCTGCGTTGCCAGAAAGTGGCATCAAGTAAGAAATGGCCAGGAGTCAAACTCTTCTTGTGTCTTTGGGTCAGTGAGCCACAGACATGCTGCTGCAAGTCTGGATTGATCTGCACTGATTGCACAATATTGAAAAACAAGTTTGTGATTTGTGAAGGTCATTTCGATCATTTAAAATAACGCTCAAGCAATTTTGTAATCGAATAATCATTAACTCGAGTATACAGACTGATTAAATTAAATTTACTGAAAGTATAACTCACTGAAAGCACTAATTAACACAAAACTGAAAAATGGGTATGTATATTTTTTATTTCTAATGAACTCTTCAAGCTTCACCCAGTTAAAATCATCACTTTTTGCTTTCTATTATGTTGGTTAATAAAAACCGTAGGCAGATTAGCTTTACACTGTATTGTTGTCGAAAGAAAGAAAGAAAGCACAAAAGGAATAGTGTGTTTTCTAGGCAATAAAATGTTTTGTTTAAAAATAAATTGATTTTTCCAGTTTGGCAAGCAAATGACAAAAATCAAACTTTCCATTGTTTCCTGCTCTTGTTTAAAAAAACATTTTTTTCTTGTTTAATTTTGAAAAGTAAAAAACAAAAATAAACCCTAACCCTACAAATAAACTTTGTAAATAACCCAAAGTAAGAAATTATTTTTAGCAAAATTCAGTTATAAAAATAAAGAATAGATGCCACCTGTACACTGAGTCCATTTCAAAAGTATTCATACCCATCCAGGTTTTATTTTACAACACAAATGGTTTGTAATTGTGAAAACTTGCATAATAAAAATCTGAAAAGTTTGTTTTGCACTTGTTTCCACCACCCTCAACTGAATTTGTCGATTTGTTTTATTGGATATTTACAGTCTTTCCAGTAAGTAGACTGAATAGATCCGCTCCTATGGATCACATTGTCACTGATACCGATCTAGATTTTTATTCAATATCTGATTTCTACACATATTGAGGCATAAAGACTTATGCAAAACCCTGTAAGCCTTTAAGCAGTTGTGTTGTCTGGAAAACTGGGGCTGATTGCGTAACTCCAGATGACGGACACATTCAGATTTATTCTTATGGGTTATAATCCTGAGCCGGCGAGTGATTGCCAATCCATCAGGCTTCATCCCAATCTGCTCTTCACGCATTGCATAAACCAAAGATATTAAAACCTTCGCATGTGTGTGACAACATCGGCATTGACAGTTCTTTGAAAAAGCAGCACCAACTTCTGGGATATTAAATGACAACCTGCACTAGATTAGATGCACAGACAGTTATATAAGGTGGCATTTTTCTAATTCCACCTTAAACTATGAACTTATGTAAGATCAGGCATCTGAAGGTTTTGATTTCAGACATAATGAATTATTTAAATGAAACGAGCTCCTCAATAGTAACATTTTCAGCTTAAATAATTCAGAAATTAACCAAATAAAATTCATTTTATTTGCTATTTATGATCAGTAATAGATGGAGATCAATTAGGCTGTCATTAGTTGTGCTGTTTGGGGAAAATGGCCAGGCGGCTGGTCGCTCTGCTGTCAGTCAAACCTGAAAGCTCATGCAGAAGCTGTTTCTCTCATTGGCAGAAGGTTGATCACATTCAATAAAGATGATTACGAGAACCCTCATTTCCCCTCATGATCGGCAGCTGTGCCTCATCCAAGTGTGCCAAACCCCGCAGTGACCAGCTTTCACGTCTTTCCCAGCTGTTTGTGACGTTCAGTGAAACTGAAGCCCATCTGGAAGCCTCTGAATCTGCAGCCAATGGCTGCCGGTTACCAGATCACAGCAGCTCTGGAGGAGAGTTTCAATGAGCCTCGCTGGGTTTTACTGAAGACTGGCAACATCGCCGCTTCGTTAAATTCCTTTTAATCATTAATACTTCATAGATGTGTTTATTTTTTCAATATGGCTGTATTCCTAAATATATGACCAACTGATGAAGGATTGTTTTCATGGATTATATATTTTTTTTCTACACTAATTTGGTAGGGCTCCCCAATAAATCAATAACATAGAGATGTGTGATCAATCTCGCGTCCATCTCTCAAGATTCAACTTTTAGTTCTGACAGAAGATTCAGTATTTACTGAACTCCAAGGTTTTAAAAAATGTTGGCGGCATTAACTCGCTCTCCTGCTCTTTTGTTGCCGAGCAACTCACTCACAGTTTGGTTACCTAGCAACAGTTTCAGGTTTTTCCTCATAACTGCTTAAAAATAAAAAAACAATGGCTTAGAGAGAAAACTGTGGAAAAAACAGGAAAATCACGCCACCAGTTTGGTCGTATTTCAGATATTTAAAGCAAAATCTAATCAATAGTTATTGATATTGACTGATATGACACGTTTGCAGTATATATGTAATAAGATTTTCAGTGGAGGTGTTGGGCTTTTTTCTCGTTCTCCACTGTTATTATTGTCTTTGAATATGTTTGATCTGGATTTTAATTGTGAAAACTTAACTAATTATTGTACTGTGGAAAATCTCTGCCTCTGTAAAATCTGCATTTTAAATGACCCGTCATGTTGAAGAAGTTTCAACAGAAAACCTGTTGTGTTTATTTCCAAGGTGTAATAGAAATTATCCGGTATTTAGTTTTGATCTATTTGTATATTAAAAACAAACCACAAAGCAACAGCATGTAGAACCAACAGCAACACCTTATTTTCTCCAAGTCTCTCACTTTTTTGGACACTTTCTTTCCAACGTCATTGAGATGTTTCTTCACAGCCTTTTAAAGGTCCAATCAGGTTGAGGTCTGGACTTTGACTAGGCCATCCCAACACTTTGGTTCTTTCATTTGCTGCTGTGTTGGAGCAGCTCTGTTACGTCCTGATTTGTTTTTATAGACTTTGGTCTAATCATTCTGGTTACAGGATTGGATGTTTGTTTTTGGTTGCTGTGCAAAGATTTATGATGCATATCTGAGGCAACAGGGCAATATTTTTGCAACGGGATTGATTGCTTATAATTAGATAATGTGGCCACTAGGGGGTGGTGTCGAACATAAAACAAAGTGAAGGACAGGAGAAAGTGGTAATCTGGGATTTCACAAAGAGCAAAACATTTTTTTTTTGGAATAAAGAGTAAAACGCCAGATCTTTAGTATGAATGACTTCAAGCAGTTTCTAGTAAATTTGGGTGAAAACTGCAGGATCAGCAGCTTCTACAATATAAAAGGCTGCAGTGTGCTTTTTTTTTTTTTTTTTAAGCTTCTGGTGATCAATTGAATTAATGACAGTTTTGGATGGTGTGGAATTTTTTTCCAATTAGTGTATTTCTTTGCTTTCAAGGAGATTTATAACACTTTAATGAATTAGATTCGGCTATTTGTGAACTAGGAGCTGTAGGCGGGGCTAAGTACACTCGGGCGTTTTGCACAGCTGTATGGTTGCCATGGGGATTAAAGGATTTATCAAACATGCATGACAGAACCAATTTAACATTCCAGGTATGTTTTTGACGAGAGAACAATATTATAGCATGATGTAATTTCCTTCTGAAAAGATATCAATGCTTTAAATTATAATGTTTGACTTGTACGGAGTGACTTATGGAAAACTGTCCACTTTATGGGTGTGAAAATAAAATGCATTATTATCTAGAATGGAATGTGTTTAGCTATTAACTTGTCAGCTGAAAGTTGTTTTATTTATTATGGGTCTCAGCTGTTTTGCCTTGAATTCACATGTTTGGAAGCATCAGATGATGCAGCTGGTAAAACAAAAACCAGGTTCATCCTGGAGGTTTTCTGCCTGTTCTGGATGAAATCGTAACTCGAGGCGAAGAGGTTTGTTGCAGGTCACAGCCGACGGTAAATTTCACCTTGTAAATCATCTTTGTCGCTCTGTGAGTCGTTTGTGTGTTCGCGTGTGTCGGTGTTTAGAGTGGATCTGTTCTTGTCTGTGTGTTTTCTGCAGCTCATTAGCTGACTGATGTGGTTTTTCTTGGTTAAAATACTCCTTTGGGAGCCTCTTGTTCTGCCTTTTAAACACTCATTAGGAGTCGTTGCTCCGACATTACTTCTAATAAAATGTCTAACACGTTTAAATGCCTATTTGTAATTTGCATTTGCTGCATGTAGCTCTGAGCCAGCAGGGAATCCAACAGCTTAACAGTTGTTTAAAAGGAAAGTCTCTTTCTTCATCATGTTTGGGAATTATTTAGTTTCTTGTCGTTCAGGTTTGTCAGCGTTCAGTCAAACTGCAGCTTTAAAAAATGACAGCTGCTAGAGAAAACACCAGTTTTTGGTCTCATGCAGTAAGAATATAGAAATTGACCAAGTTTTTGTTGTTTGCAAACGTTTTAACTTTAAATTCTGTTTTCATTTTACAAAATAATAAACAGTTGTATTCATTAAATTAGAATATGTGTTCTGGTGAAGCTCTGAAGTTTAAACACAAGAAGTGCGACTTTATTTTGCTTTATTCTTGCTGAAGACATTTTAAATGGAAAGGAGGAATAAACTGTCTCTGCAGTGTTTACCGTCCTGTAGGTAAAATTCTGCAGTTTGTGTCCAGGATGTGTGGGATGTGCAAAGATGCTGTGCTTTTCCTAACCATCAGTCCTCTTGATTCTCTCTGCTTTCAGTCACCGTTTTCAGTCACTTTTAATATTTCTAATATAAAACTAGTAACAAGCGTTGCGTTTTGATGAATCAATACATTGAATATTTGGTCAGTTTTCCAGCTATTATGGTTCAAAATAACTCTAAACAGGTGGGAGTTTATTTATTTTTATTTTGGACCTACTTTAAGTATTGTTGCTGTACGTTGGTGTCAAGTGAACAAAATGGCATTTTCAGTTTAGTTTAACTCACTTCAAATGTTTGTTTTTGTGAGTTTTGGGCAGTTACCATGACGATGGAGACCTAGTGACTCAGAGATGCCACTTTTTGCTGCAGTTGCCTCACTGTGTGGTTTGAAGAAGATTTCCTTGTAGATTTTTCCCCGACTTATGAAAACTAACACCCGTCTACTTCACTTGAATTGCATGTATTTCAGTCTTTCCCATGTTAAGGAATGTCTGCAGCCTGAAGTGACCCAAATCCAATTTTTTATTTTTTTTTTCCTGGGAAATCAGATTTTTGTTTCTTTTTGACCTGGTAATTTACACTTCCACATATCAGACTTGTACATTTGCAAACATTAATACAAGAATTACAAAAGTGTCCCACATGTAACGACACAGAGCGTGCTCACTGTTTTGCCAAACGCCATATAGAAGAAGAAAAGAAAAAATCTGAATTGTCACTTCAGGCTGCTGTGTGAACATAGCCTAAATTCAAAATGCTTCTTCTCAGTGGTGTAGAAATGTAATGACTAGTTTAGCTTTTAGCTTAAAAAGATTCAGTTCCCTCCAGCAGTTCAACCATCTGTATAAAGACTGCATTTAACTTTCTGCTCTCTCCATGCAGTGTCGCAGTCCACCGCATCTTGGACTCGGCCTTTCCTCCAGACAGCGGGTCAGTAAACACTTGAATGTTTTATGTTTGTGTTAACTTGTGTTCTTCACAAGTTAACACAAACAAGTTAAAGAACGACATGTCCACACGGGGCCACCTGCACCAATCACAGCACAGAACGGCTTATAACGGCTGAAAACATCACATGTTCTCCATCATTTCACAGTATGTGGCTGCAACATCAGAGGGGAGTTTATCTGCACATAATTTTACGTTTCGACATGTGAAATGCTTTAAAATTTTCTGGCTTCTCTTGAGTTTACGGTTGGCTGCTGCTGTTGGTCATATGAAACCACTGAGCTGGACCGAAATGCTGCAGGAAAAACAAGTGTTGACTCAAAATCGTGCGTTTAGATCAGTCACAAGACAAGGAAAGTCAGCCTGCGTGCTTCTGATTATGTAAAAAAACTTGACATTAATCTGATGCAGACTTGAGTAAACAGACAAGTTCACAGCCAAGCAGCGATAACTGAAGTTTTCTCACTGAACATTTTACAGATGAACTGCAAAAACACAAAATCTCAACAAGTATTTTTGTCTAGATTATAGTGCATCTTAGTACCTATATGTGACCTTTAACAGCTGTGAACCAGCTGAGTAAAGATGGCCTCCATGGGATTGTTGTGACAACTCAGGAAAACTCACCTGTTGTTATGGTTACAGGCTGTTTGCTTTAAGTCTCTGAGTCGGGGGTAATTTAGCCGATTGGTCTTTCGATGCTCAGTGGTTCATCCTGCATGATGCTGTTCTGTAATGCGGGATGATTTCCTGCTAAAATGTCAGAAAGTTTGAGATTAATTTCAGACTTTTTTCTAGCAAAAAAGAATTTCTGAATTTGAAAATTTGCTTTAAAAAAGTGAGAAATTTTTAGTTTAATTTTTCTCTGTTTTCTTTTTGACTTTTCAAACTCAGAAATTTCTTAGGAAAAAAAATTAGGAAATTTCTGAGATTATTCTAAAAATGTTTTAGATTTTTAGTGGAAATGTACTAATTTTCTTTCTATCTAGAATGGCTGCAGTAGTAACTTGAGGTAAACGAGGATAAAATAAGACGGATCAGAATTTGGTGGTGAAAAGTGTCACGTTGTACAGGATGCAGTTTCTCTAAGCTTAATCTCTAGAGCAGCTTCCATCAAATTGCTGCTTAATAGTAGAAATTTTAAAAACTGGGGGAAAAAAAACTTCACCCTGTGACTTTTTTTTGCAACACCTTTTGTAGCTTCCTGCCTCCCAAATTTTGAAAAGCCCACTGAGCTGAAGACCTTTACAGCAATCTGTTCTTTCTTTTCAATTAGTCTCTGTTCCAGCTCATACATGATTCATCGATCTCAGCCTGAGCTTTAACAACTATTACGGATGAACAACTTCAGGAAACGATTAGCTCACTGGCACGGCTCAGGGTGAAGTGAAATGTGATTTTTACAGGTCACAGTGAGACAAAATGGCAGATTTAAAAATGTACCAGTAAATATTTACCTTGTGATTTTAGGGATCATTTGTATCAGAAGGGTTTGTTGCACTAAAAGGTGAAGGGCCGCACTGTAAATGCGAGTTTCTCTGTCAACCCTTTGACCTCGTGATGCAAACGGTTCACAACGTTCTCACTAATATCCTCTGAGAGGATTTCCTCTGTACATTCTAATGCTTCTGGAGAATTCATTTTCCCAAGAGGAGGGCTCAACTCGTCCAAGTTTGTCCTGCAGAAATGCATAAAAAACCAGCAGATTTATGCACAATAAAACACGGATAATTAATACTGTATCTTGTGCATCAAAATGGCCTTTTCTCATTGATTTCCTGTTTCTGTGTGGGTAATAGGCCCTGGTTATGCAGCAGCATGTATAACTGCAGAGTTGCGCTCATAAATCCCCAGCAGGGCTCAATTTGTGGTGATTAAAGTGAAGTGAATAGTGAATGGCCACCCAGACAGCGTCACGTGGGACAGAGGAATAATAAAAAAAGGTATTCTGATTTATTTAAATCTGAATCTGTCATTCTAAATGGTATATAATTAATGTCTTCATCTTTAGCAGCAGTTTGTTTCCGTGGATTGTATGTGAAACTCAACAGTTTGCATCTAAACCTGACAGGTTTGTGTTGTTTCTCCTTTGCAAACAGAAATAAAAACGTTTGCTTTGTTTTAAAGCGATTTGTCTGCATCTGGTTCGACTCCTTTCATCCTTTTTGCAGCTGAAGCGTCAGCCTCTATTAGCCTGAACGCTCGCATCCATGTCTGCATTAGACACCTGTCCTGGTTTAATGCATTTAGATTTTTATTAGCGTCATTCCTCTGTTGGTGTGCAGCAGGTTGCTGCACAGCTGCTGCGTCGCTCCAGGCATTTATTTGTTTTACTCGCATTCTGCTTGTTCCTGTCAAACATGGCTGGAGCTGCAGGGAATGCTTGTTCAGGGCTACAATGTTTGCTAGAATTTGTAATGCATCATCATCATGAGCTCAGCTGAGAAAACGGTACCCAGCGGGTCTCCAATGTGCGGCCTGGGGGCCATTTGTGGCCCTTGGACTGATTTTGAAACCATGCATGTTTCAAAATCATGAAAGTGAAATCAAATTTATTCAGACTTTTACTGAAAAACTGTCTTTGCTCCATCGAAACCAGCTTTTATTCTTTTTTAAACTTGGCTAAATAGAGCAAGAATTTTGAAACAAACTGATCTAAATCTTGTTCTGATTATTAAATAAATTAATTTAATTTATTGTTGAATCCTTTTATTTAATCGGGCTCAAAAGAAACTTTTCTCAGTTTATCTTAACCTGTCACTATATGGCGACAGTTTTAACAGATATTTCACAAAATGTATTTTTATAAAAGTTGCATTTTTTTGCAGCTTTAAATGCATATAATTAAGTACAGTTTCTTATGATCTCAGATCTGGGTTGTTTTTGTGCTTCAGGATGAAAGTCGCTTCATGCAGTGACATTTCCTCTTGCTTCCTGCAGCCAGCCTTTCGTTGTTCGCCGACTGAGAGGCTTCTGCTCGACAGCAGATTGTTTTTTTTTTTTTTTATTGCCTTGGGGACCAGATGACTGCACCTTAAATTAGCTGAGCATTTAGCTCTCAAACATGATGATGGTTTTAATTAAAAAGCTTCAAAATTAACAGGCAAAATCAGCAGAAGCAGACATCAGATTCGCTCTGTATTGTTTAGATTCTTTTGAACTAATAAAACAATTCAGATTAACTCTCAAACAGCAGATGGCATAAAAATCTCCTCTTTTTGTTGATGCCATGTTTTCTACTGAATTCAAACCCTTCTTTGATCACTCTGTTGTGTAATGCAAATGGTAACACTCCACGGAAAGCCAATTAAGCACCAACAAAGGGCATTACGTTCCTGCCTGGTCTTTGCATGGCTTAATCTAGTAAAAGAAGAGAGTGGCAACTCGATGCCAGCTGGCACACGACTTTCTTAATTACTTAGGACAGCAGCACAAGCAGATTTATGATTTTGTCAATTTCCAATTTATCAAACGAATGAAAGCCTCCTTTTATGGTCCATCTCTAAGACCCCCCCCCTGTAACCACCAACCGGGATCCTCCTGCTTTGCTTTTGCAGAGCTGCAAGCGTCAGATGGCAGCAGGTGCATGGGCGGTGCGGTATGGATCCGCAGGTACATTACCGCAGAGCCTCATCATGAAAAGCTTAAAGACTTTCTAAGAACAACGAGCCAAACCTGAGCCGAAGCCAGAGGGGATTATAGCTAGGCTAATCCAAGTTTTACTATTCTTTACTCAATAAAATGACGCAAAACATTTTTAGCAAAGGAGAAAATTACTGGCTGAGTCAGAAACATTCAGCCAGAACTAATATTCTTCATCCCAGCCAACGTGTTGTTCTGAAATACCTCTGGTAAACCATCACATATCAACTTTATTTCTGTTACATTTTTATATCAATTAGATGTAATTGATATAAAAATGTAACTCATCTTTTGGGTCAGCTCACTCTTCAAAATACAACAAATTAGGAGCTTTTTTCCAAACTTTGACAATTTCCAGGTTTTTATCAGTCATTGGCCAAAATCGTTGGAATAAATAAATAAAAAAAATATGCAGCTCTTCCACAAAGCAAGACATTTTTACATCCCAGACACGCAGCCCAAACGGAGAGCAATGAATCATAGATTCATGCTTTTACTTACAAATTGACTTTCATTTGCATTTCCTTAATTTTAGAGGTTC
>VMRN01000002.1:1212479-1243802 GCA_010277015.1 Poeciliopsis turrubarensis
TTTTGTGTTACTTCGATTACGCAGCACTGTTGCATGTGTGAGAGTGAACGACCCATCTTGGCAGACTTTTTGAGATCAGTAACTTAAATTCTTTTTACATTTTTGTAATCAAAAACTCATTCAAATGATTGAGAGGCAGGGAAAATATCACTGAAAAAACCCCCACAATCTTACTAAGTATTTTTGGTCTAGTTTCTCATGCAAATAGTTCATTTGAAATACGACAAAACTAACTTACAAGCATCTTTTCAGCAAATATAGGAGCTTTTTTAAGTCAATAATTCCTTAGTATTGATGAAAAATACTTGTTCTATTTCTCTTACAACATGGAAAAATGTCTTCTTAGAGGTGAGATCATCTTTTTCTCCTGAATTAATGCTCCATTTGTGATTTTCTGCATTTATTCGCTTGCACTCCTGTTACACTTGAGGTCTGGACTAAATCTTTTGACAATTACTGCATTAAAGGTTAAGGATGTTGGTTGTATTTCTTTCTCTTCGTCTCAGATCATCACCTCTGTTTTGTTTTTTTTTTATTTTGCTACACTGAGCTTCTCTCCCCCTCCTCGACTTAAGCCTCCTGCAGATTGCACGTTGACCTCCCTGGAAGGCCCAGGTGGAACGGTGCCTGAGGATTATGCAAACATTATGCATGCCAAACAACAGCACTCTCAGTGGGACGCTGAGCCAGAAAAGGCTGCCTCTATGATATCAGCACAGGCAGCTTAATTCTCACACATGCAGCAGCTTTGGGGGATTAATCTAATAAGAAAGCAGGAATTGTTCCCAAATCCTAATTGATTTTATTTTACCTCATTTTGTTTGACACTGTAGCAGGTAAATCTGACATGCAGCGTTTCCTCTAATTATGAGACCGTAACAAAAAGTCTTCTTGAAAATAAAGTTTTAAAAACATTTGAATTTCTGCTGATTTGTCAGGATTTCCTCAGATGTTTCTGCTGCATTCACACAATTAAAACTGTGATATGGAGACGACTATTAAGTCTCCCCATTAGGTTGATGACTGCAGTCGGATGCTAACCGTGACGTTCTTTGATTTTAATTAATGAAAGTTCAACTGATGAATACAATTAAACTAAATGGCTTATAATGAATCACACGTCTTTCGCTGTTTGGAGGCTTTGGTTTCCAATGACAACCAGATCAGGAAGCGCAGTGGTTTTTATGGTGACGATTCGCTTTTGGGAGAGATTTTAGATGTTTTCAGTATCTTCTGTGACATGTTAAATTATTTCGAAGGTTTGTGGACTGAGAGCTGCTTCAACTCAGTCCAAAAAAGACTGTTGGGTTAAATCGATTCTTTAAATTGTCCTTTGGTGTGACCGCATTCGTCCCTGTTGACATATATAGTGAGCAAATTACATGATGCTTTAGCTAAATATGTTTAAAATCCTTTTTTGCCCTTTTTATTGTTGACCAAGTGGTGGTTTCATTAACTAATATATTTGAACAGATGGAAACCTCCAAATGTTGGCAAAATGTGTAGAATAATCAGGAAATGCTGTTTGCAGCATGTTTTCGTGATTAAATCTAGGCTGTGAGCTGGCAGGAAATGTGTATGAAAATGTTTGACACACAGAGTTTAATCAAATTAAACTTGTAATCCTTTTATAATTCAGATGTGGAGGGAAAGGCAGATTATTTCCCTGCTCCTACAGTTCCAGCAGCACTGACCTTTTTCCAAACGGATGGTGCCAGAGAGAATTAAACTCCTGACCTCACATGTGTCAGCGTTGGGGCTCCAAGTGGCCCTTAAGTGCCCGCCCATGAATTAATAATATTAGTGGCAGATGTTCGTAAAGCTGGGGTCATCTGGGAGTTGCAGCATGTTGGTGACTGTATGGAATTGCATCCATTTAATCTCTCTTGGTTTGTAGATCCGTTGCAGGCTCTTGCTTACATCCGGTGATTTTGCGCATGCACACAACTCTGGAGGGCGAAAAGACGTTTCCTTTGTGTCGTCCGTAGCCGTGCTGAAGCCGTAGAACAATTCCTTTAACGAAGTGAAACCTGGAGATGTAGGTTTTACTTATGTAGTGCAGTGAGCCACAGCAACGAGAAAAATAACTCAGAAAACCCCCTGAAAAACTCAACTGTTTTTTTTCTTGCTCTCTGCAAGACTTGTTGCCATAGCAACTGACAACAACGCCTCTATACGTTTCAGGATTCAACACCAAAAAACACAAACATTTGCCACACAAACAGTACATTAAGTCCATTACAGTTTTATGTTTTTAGGCTTGATCTTTATTTTGCAATTATTAACCGATCGCTGTGTTCGATTAGCTACAGGCTGCTATTAGCTAATCGAACACAGCAGTAGTTGATTAGCTCATTTAAACAGCTGCTCTCCCAATCTGTCACAGTTAGTGTATGTGTTCCCATCTTTTTTGTAACTGAACCAAAACGCACAGAATTCCACAGCACATCCTCATGTTAAGGTTGTAAAAGTCAAGCTAGCATAACTGAGCTACAGCTGCTCCCTCACTATTTATTGTTTTGAAAACATTATCCTGACCTTGTTGTGGTAGTACTGACAATTAGTAGCAAAGCACTTTGTCCCTTTTTCTTCTATACATCATGCGTACGTTTAAGGTTTAACATGATATGTTGACAACTTGACTCAAAACAGTGGTGCCCAAAGTCGGTCCTCAAGACATCCTGCATGATTTATTTCTCTCCTTGGTTTAACGCACCTGGATCAAATGATGGCTCGTTACAAGGCCTAAGAAGAACATTGGCATTCTTAAAAGGTTGTTGCTCCCACCAGGGAGAGAACTAAAACATGCAGGATGTCGGCCCTTCAGGACCGACTTTGGGCATTTCTGGCTCAAAACGATGGGGGTCGTCTTCGGTGAGCATCTTTCTGCCCTACAGCCGGGAGCCGCAGGACAGGATTTTGTGCGTGTGATGTCACTTTACGCATCTATAGATCTCATCAACTTAAACAGAAATGGTATTAAAACAAATTACTGGGACTGCACCCATTTCTGTATGTAGTTCTGATGGATACTTTAATATCTATTTTAAAGCGTCTGCAGTCTGAATAGTTGTTTTATTCAACTTTTATGTCATTGATGTGAGACGTTTGTCATAACTCTGCACCAGATAAAGCTAGATGAAGAAATGTGGCTGTATATGATGGCTGAAAATGATGATTTTTAAATGTTACATCCCAAATCCACCATTCGCATCCAAACTTCTCTACAAATCCTCCACAAAACGCCACTGCTGTTGCTTCCTTCATGTTCTGATCTTGTGACGACTCTGACTCTCATTGCTGACACCGACTGTGATTGCAGTCATATTTGATTAGAAATGTCAGAAAAAAATATGAATTGAGCATCAAGACCTGCAGTGTGAGTGTAATGGATCATGTTAAACTCACAGAGCTTATGCAGTTATGTAAGCTCGTCAAAGCAGAGCTGGGGTCCACTCTCACAGACCTGTACAGGGATAAACACGGAGCTGCTGGGATGAATTTAGCCGTCTGGTTCAGGGTGGGAATGCCTTTGGATGTGTTTGTTTTGCACACTTGGCTACATGGAAGCACGCTTCAATGCTGTCTGGTCTTGTGATTATTAGTCACAGCCTGGACATTGGCCTCAAGCCCAGCTTGTACTCATTTCTCTGAGCGCGTGTGTGTTTATGTTCCTGCTGTGTTCACTTAATACCTGGTATTCAATGGCACACTGTATAATCCTTGGCATGTCCACGCTTTGAACTGAGGGAAGGAAGTGTCTGACCTACATTTTATACTCCCAAAATGTTTCCTCTGTGATTTAAGGTCTTTCTGCTCAAATGCCAACGCAGGATCAAATCCTGGATCACATTGTTTATCTAGGCCACACAAAATTTATTCAAGAAATGAAGGCAGAACTGGATTGGAAAAAATGTACATGGATTTATTGTTTGGCTGGCCAAACGTCTTCCCCTCTTTTCTTTAAAAGTTTTCTTCCAGCTAGCCAGATTTTGTCTGATTTTTTTTTTTTTTTTTTCCCTCCTCTGAGGGAACTTCTCATAGTAGGGAAGTGCCTGTTGCTAGGTAACGGGCTAGGCTTTGCTGGGGTTGCTAGGTAACGGGCAATGCCTGCTGATTTGTCACGTTGCATTCTGAAGGGTTTTGAAACTGCTCATTTTCCGTATTACTAACAACTTGAACTCATTGCTAAAAATCGGCTTGTGGCTGTTCACTGCTAAAGCACAAAAACTTTCCAAGTATTTTTGTCTAGTTTTTAGTCCATCTTAGCACATTTAAAATAAGTCAAAACTAACCTAAGTATCTGTTCTGCAAGATATAGGAGCTTTTTTTTTTTTTTTTTTAAGTCCATTCCTTTTGTGCATCTTGTTGTAAGTGAAATAATTTGTCAATGGAATTAGTACTTTTTAATATTAAGTAATTATTTGCATAAAACATTTTTTACTTATAGCTTTGCCCTTATTTTATTAAAGACAAATTAAATTCCTTAGAGCAAAATAGCTTGACTTGTTCCTCAAATTTGGGTGGAAGAATCAAGTGAAACAAACACTGATTTTGCCTTGAAGAAGTCATAACACCTCAGTTATGTTTTCTAAATGGATTGGTGCTACGAGAAAAACAAACGCCATATGCGCCAAACAAGATCAAGCTTGACCAGTAGCTCGTCATCCAGCCCTCATTCTGAGTCCAGTAATCCAAGAGGAAATGAAATTGGCTTAGTGACTTTCCGGTCTGTCAGGGGAGGGAACGCGGCACTGCAGTGAAGTTTAAGCTGATTAACCCCAATAAGGAGGGTTATCATATGAAAGCTTGACTTAAGTGGCCATGTGGGTTGGATATATGAGTAATAACAAATGCAATGAGTCAATCAGGAAACATTAGAGCAAAATTCATGAACCCAGGTAGTCTAAAACTCTAATATGCATTTTCTGGAAACATCTGACAGGATCTTAAAACATTCATATGTCTTATGTGCTTTCTGCCATGTTTTTAATCACTCTTCAGTAAAACAGTTTAAGGTTTTCAGATTGAACTTTTGCAGTTTAAAGCAGCTTTAAACGGGTTCAGCCTCATCTTTTGGACATGCTGAGAAATTCTGTTGCTTCAGCATTTCAACCCGCAGATCCGCTTTGTCACTGCTGCTCAAATGTCAAAGCAATGATCAAATGTTTCATTTTATATCATTCTACATCATGCAGGTGCTCCATCTGCACACTGAGTTGTGGGAGCAGCTTCATCCGACATGTACTGATCTATCAACTTGCCTTTTTCTAACATACATTTCACAGTATATATTCTATCTTTGAATCCATTTGCTGTTATTGCCTAATGCTTTGCTGCTGCTGCACAAAAATTTCCCTGTTGAAGGAAAATAAAATATTTCCAAACTACACACTGCAAAAACACTAAATCTTAAAGTAATTGTTGTCCAGTGCAATTATTTCTGTCCACTTAAAATAAGACAAAACTAACTTGCACGTAACTTTTCAGGAAGATATAGGAGCTTGTTTTAAATTATTCCTAATGTTGTGCAAATGTTTTCACTTAAAACATTGGAAAAATGTTATTTTGTGTCCAGAATGAGCTTCATTCAGTCATGGCTCTCATGGAGTGTGTGTGAAGTGGTGCATAATCAAACGACTGGCTGAAGGACCCAACACACCAATTTGTTTTCATGGTGTAGTTCATCAATTTCGCATGACTGTTGACTGGAGTTACCAACTGTGCAAATATAATTTGCTTTCAGGAAGCCTATTTGTCAATCGGTCTTCCATGCGTCTGCACATCCAAGTAGCATCTGCTTTCAGCAGAACTAGGCTGCAAAAAAATGCAACTACCCAGAGGAAATTTACATAGTTTAACAAGTAAGAGTGACTAGTAAGGATTGATGAAGCTTCATTTGCAAAAGCGCCACCTGAAGGTTGTGATGGATAGTTGTAATTTGTTAGATTTTAATAGATACACAGCAGCACAAGCGTTTTATGCAGTAAAAGCAATTTAAATTTGGTAGATAACCGCTTCTCCTGTCCTAATATTTTAGATTTGTAAAAATACTTTGTATTTATAATGTAATTCAGTGTCTGGTTATTTTAGTTCATTTTCTTTTTGCACCTAATAAACCAAGACATAATTAATAGAACTTCAGGGGATTCTGAATTTAACCCATCTTTTCTGTTTTTTGTTTTGCAATAACTTTGAGATTAAACTTGTGTGAAGAACATCTCTCAATGTTGTTGTTTGTACGACATTTGAAATCGTTTCCACAGATCAAACTTGTTTTTAACAGTTGCTAAGGGCCAAAACTTTGTTGCTTTAATTGTAAAATATGCATCAGCAAAGCCCTGAAGATGGCATTACTGAGATGATGATATTTAATGTTAAAGAAAGGGGGGGAAAAAAGAGGATAATGTATAAGGGAAGAGAAGCCATTAACATAAACCAACATTAACACAGCTGCTACTAGGCTGATATGAAAAATAACAACAAAGGGATAAAAACAATACACCAGTAAGCGATTCAAAATATTAATTCGCACGCCTCTATACTGTGGTAATCGCTGAAATTACGGGCACTGTGAAAGGCCTCTAATTGTGAGCAGTGCTGTGGTGGAAACGGGGCTGGTAATGAGTTTAGGCAGCGATCCGTGGTCTCATTTTATTACCCGACTATCATTACTGGAGAAAGCTCCAGGCATTGCCTCCTGTTTTGACACTTGAGTGGGGAAAACATTAAAATATGTCTTTTATTTTCCTGTCAGAATTATAAATGTACATGTGAGCTCTTATTATGCATGATAATCCAGAACAAAATATTTCTCTCTTGGTTCATGTTGAATTAAACCGTCTTCCAGGTTATAACGGGTTTAACACCTTGGAAACCACAAACCGCATCCACCAGAACATCCCGACTCATTTATCTTCATGTGAAGGTGACAGCCTCCACCTGAATCCTGCTGAAAATTTGTGGACCATTCCTAAAAGTCAGGAGTTTGACAGGAAACCAACCAATTTAAAGGAACCTCATCGGTTTTTCCAAGGATTGTGGTCAGATAAACAGACAGAATCACAGAGATGTTTGTCGTTCACAGCTGGATATGTTGCGCATGTGCACAACGCTGGCGGGCAAAAAGAACATTCTTTTGCTTTCCATAGACGGCCACGCTCCATGATAGAATGATTCTCTTAACAAAATGAAAACTGGAGATGTAGCTGGTATCAATTCAGTCCAGTGAGCCACAGCAAAGCAGAAAATAACGCAGAGAAACACTTAGGAGCAACTAAAAACCACTTGTAGTATGTTTTGGTGCTTTCAGTGTTGGCAAACCCGTTGCCATAGCAAAGAGGAAGACTGGATGCCTCTAGTGCAGCGCCAAGACAATTTCCACTGTTGTATAAATGTATGTTGAGGTATATTTTGTGTTTTGAACCAATAACATCTAAATGTTTTTAGGGGGTCTGAATCATTGGTTGAGGTTCTCTTACTGCAACTGAATTTGAAGACAAATCTTTTGTTCTGCATATAAATTTTTCAAGTTTTGCACCTTCAAAGTCAAGATTTGTTTCTTTGTCTGTAGAAAGTCTTCATCCGAGTTAAAGGAAATGAAACATTTTGTCCAAAGCCTTGGAGAAAAATAGCTTCTTATCAAACCCAAACATTAAGCCTCACAAAAAACACGTCTTAAATTTATGCGCTGAAGATGCCTTGGGCTGCTCTATGCATATATTAGCTATTAAACACTGAGATCTAGATCAAATAATAAGCAGCATGTCTTTGTTTGCCACTGTAGTGTAAGAAGACACATGGGAGGAGGGGACTTTTGTGTCCTTGTATGACGGGAGACGGGGGTTGTTTCATGTTTTATTCATGGTGAATCCTGCCCCGTGGCAAGCAAAGGCTTTTTATTCAGTTAAGTGACATTTGTTAAGTCATTTGTTAAATTGTAGAACAGGACGAGGCTGAGTAAATCTGCCACGACTTGCTGTTTATCACTGGTTGGAGGAACAGAACAAACCATCTGATGCTGTTTAGAGCCTCAGGAAATGCTGCAGGTAGAGCTCTAAAATCAATAAAAAAATAATCATTTTTCTATGGTGACATGTTTAATGAGCTCAGTTGCACAATAGCGTGAATATTAACAATTCCTCGACACCAAACAACCCCGTTTAAGAGCTGAAACGAGAATTTTAAGCTAAAAAATAAACCTGAAACTTTGTTTTTCCCTGCATTTGTCAATTATATATATGTTTTACTTTTCTTTTAATATGGCAGTTTTTTTTGTGAAACAGGAAACTAAAACTGAGCTCAACTCTGATGTTTTGCAGTAAAAAGCTGATTTAAAGTAATAGATCTCAAACATGGTGGTGTTTGTATGATGTGATCATGATGTGGAACTCCAAAACAGTTCCACATCATGATGTGGAACTGTTTTGCCCGTTAGGATCGAGACAACCTGCTGGAACTGATGGAACCATAAACTCTGCTCTCTACCTAAAAACCCTGGAGGAGAAAGTTTGTTTCCATTACAAATGTGTGCGAATCTTTGATATTCTGCTGATGTTTAAAGAAAAACAATTTTGCATTTGTGTCGTTTCCATTAAATAAGAAATTAAACAAAGATTACATGTGAATAAGCTTGTTCATGCAAAAAGTCGTTACAGAAGAGCTATGGATTCAACACTTTTGATCGATAAACTCAACTTTTTATGATCTGTGTGACGCTCTGAAAGCTCTTGTGGAGCCAGTTGCACATTGTCAGAAAAAATCCAAACAAATGATAATCCTCCTGCTTCCTGTTATCTATTTTGTCGTCTCCAACAGTGGAAACATCCGATTGTTGATCATTTGACTCGTGATGCGTTTAGTGTTTCCATTGCAGTTTTGCAAAGTACATCAATATTGATGCGGCTGAAAAAATCTCATCTTGGTGCAAAACCTTATTGAAAACTGAGGGTTTTTTTTTTTTTTTTTTTTATTGCCATGTTTCCTGTAAGCAGATTTGTGATCATTTGTACCATTTCATGGTTAATAAAAATTTGACCTTTGGAACTGAACTGCCTTGAGTTCTGCAGCAGAAATAATGATCCAAAACAGGCCAAGTCCAAAAAAGGCAAAATGTCCTAGTCAAAGTCTGAATTTAAATCATGAAATGGGGTGGCATAACTGTAAGCACTATGTTTATGTTCATCCTTCATTGTGGCTGAATTAGAATAATTCTGGCAAGAAGAGTTGCAGTGCGAGAACAGAGAATGTTAAATAACAGGTTAGCCAAGACCAAATTGGAGAAACTGTAAATTAACATCTACCTTCTTTTTAAAAAAACAGAAAACTGACCGAGCTATCAGATGAGGATTTGAATGTTCAGTGATTAATTTTTGACCTTGCAAAGCTCTGCAGTCAACCAGTGAATGCAGATGTGGCCTGTTGTTGTGAGAAACAAACATCGGCTTGAAGCAGGTTTCAGGCTGTCCTTGCTGTAATTGTGCCGTTGGTGGCCTCGTTTAATTAGCTGATGAATGATAATTTGTGTATTTGTGCTTATTAGTGATTGACTTCACACACAAGTGAATAAATTAGCATTAATAGTTTCCACAAATTCTCATTAGCTGAGGTCGGGTTTGCAACCTGCGGCTCTGGAGCCTCAAGTGGCTCTTTGGATCTTGGACAATGGGGCTTAATAACTTTGACTAAAAAAAAATACGGTGTGGCCAAATGGCCGACATAATTCCTGATTTCATACATGTGTAGCTGAGTCGCAAGCTGCAGATTTTATTCAGAAACACACAAACACACCCAGACAGGAAGGTGCTGATCGATCCACAACTACAGAATTTTAACCAGGCTTGTTTGAAAAGAAACTGTGTTGCTTCACAAATCAGATATTTCAGGATAGTTTGGTGTCGATCATGCGTGGCGTTAAGGTTAAAACTTCTTTTTTATACTAGATGCAAATCCCAGAGTTTCCAGCAGTTTCTGCAGAGTTCACTTTAGTCCAGCATGGGGCTCACATGTTCTCCCTGTGCAAACGTTGGACTGACCAAAAACACGACCAGTAGGTTAACTGGTAGATATGAAAAGTCAGTTCTTATTCTTTGCTGATGTTAAATGTCTAAATGCATAAACGAAACTTTGCTCACTGTTCACATGTTTAACTTAAATGACTTTCTGTAACGACCTGGAGGAAAGAATTGCATAACAAAAAGGATTGATGTGGCAACATAATTGCTCTGTTTGCTGAATAAAACTGTAAAAAACTACAAAATAAGATCATAAAATAAATTTAAATGACCTTAAGATCTATTGAAAATTAACATTAATCACATTCACTTTGAAAAAATTAACGATCATCTTTCTCTTGCTGCTTCAGATAAAAAATATTCAGCTATTTTATGTCAAATTTAATTCTATTGGCCCCTCAGTTGGTAATCTCTGCATTTTCTTTTCGTTTAAGCAATTTTTGTTCCTTCTGAAGTTTAGGATTTGAATATTAAAACGTAAGGCTGTTGCTGATTAACTGATCATAGAAATTATCCTGCAGTAAAAACCCCCTGCAGAGTTGCACAAAATCCTGAAAGGAAAACGTTGCACATACCTCGACGCCGCAGGTTTTACCTCAACATGGTCATTGTTGGTTTAAGTGTGGAGGCATTATTCACAAAAATGTGAAAATGTTTTATCTGACCTCCAAACTTTACAAATTTCCTAAAGAAACATATTGCATTCATCCAAATGAGCTCAAATTTTCAGATTGCTTTTTTTAAAATTGTTTTCGACATGTCATAATACTCTTCATATGCTTCACTCTGTTTCTTCACCAGGTTAACACTAATATGTGTCTTTCACAATCCTTTGACAATCTTGACTAAATTGCTCACTAGTGAAACAAATCAGCCTTATGCATTCTGCAAAATTTAGTAAGAATTTGAGCTTCTTTGTTTGAATAACAGAAAAATCAAACTTTGACACAGAGTGCTCCTAATGTTTAATATTATGCATTTATACTCCAGCAGTATGAATGTTGAAGTATAATTTTGAATTAAGTGTGAACAGTTTTTTTTCCCCCCCATTTTGGCAGCTTTGCAAAATGCCAACCAGACTGATTCTATTGAATCCGAAAGGTCAAGTGTGCAGTTGTTTGCAGAAGCATAATGAGAGTGATTAGTTTTTATTTTTGTGATTCTATAGTTCTCATTGCAAAGCTGACAGAAAATGACATGCTTAGTAATTAACATCTTTATTATCTGTGCTCTTCTGCGAATTTCACTGGAGGTTCACAGAAGCCTCCTCACTGCGTTTTGATTGACGGCGCTTTTTGCAAGGGGGCATTTTGGCTGATGGGTGTGTGTTGGGGAGCCTAATTTGCAAACCAAATCCCCAAACCTTTGTGATCATAATGTGGCGGATGAGTGGCAGAGTTATTTTCGGGTTTGTGACAGTGTGAAGTGTGTTCTGTAACCTAGAAAAGTGTCTATAAAAATGCAAAAAAGTGGAAGAAATTTAAAATTTAGCAGCCTGTCTAATTATAGACTCGATCCTCTCAGATGTCAGTGAAATGTGCAGCTAACAGCAGTAAAGTTACCTGATACCAAACAGAGTTCAGGATGTTTCAGGCACCACTGATTTACTTCAGTTGTAGCTAATTTCACCTCTGTTTCTTTTTCTCACATGTAAATATTCAATAAAGTAAATATAGTGTAGCAACTAAATATTTAGTTTAGAGTTAAATATTTAGTTAGGATGCCCAAATGTGTCAGATATTTGAGTTAACTGCATACTTACTTTGCTAGCTACTTAGTTTGACGCTAAAAAATAGCTTGCTATCTAAATATTTGGGAGCTAAATACTTTGCAAACCAAACACAAAATCCTGTTTCTGAAAACCACAAACCAATTCTTCTTTTTGGTTTCCATAAACCATACAATGACGCAGATCCCCCTGCACCACTCTGTCCTGATGCTTTCTTGAGTTGCTGTGTATATTATATGCAGAAATGTCATATTACCTGTAACAAAACATAAATGGATGTTCAAACTTGATCACATTGTATTTTTTTTGCATATTGTCTGCAGTTTTTTTAGACTTATGTGGTTTTGGTGTTCTTGCTGCTCGGTTTCATTAATATTCCAACAACCTCTTGCTGAACTCGACTATTTAAACATTGAGATGCATGTGAACGGATTTGTTTGCAACTTTGAAGAAAAAAAGTATTATTCTGCTGCAGGAAGTAACAAAAAATAGAGAGACGGGTTTCTGCCAAACAGTCATACTGCATGTCACTTCATTGCTCAAAGACTTGTAACTATGTTGGCAGAGAAGAACTTAAAACTAAATAGGTAATGCAAAGTAGCAACACACTAAAGATGAACTTATGAACCTTAACATGAGGCTATTTTAATATAAAAAAAAATCTCCAAATTGGTTTCTATCAATATAAAACTTATGATACTGTGTCTGGTGAAGCTTGTTCTGCATTCAGTGAAGTTCCTCACAGCAGGTTGAGTAAATTTTACTCAGGATTAGATGATTCTTCGTAATAAACTTCCTCAAGTAAGTAAAAAGTACAGTAAAGATGCTCCTAGTTCTGTAAATGTGTGAGGCACAATTGGAGGAGGGAAATGGATTAAAAGCAGGAAAGGATTATGGCTTTTCTTAAGAATAAATCCCAGAGGTGGGAAAGTGCAGCGTCTGCCTCCACAGACAGCAGAATGAATAATGGAGGGGCTCCGTTGTGCACAGGGGCATGTCTGCAACCAACGACAGAGCAGCTGTAAACGACCAATTAAATGACAGAAAAGATGCATCAACACCTGGGGTTCACTCAGAAGGGTGAAGCACTGCAGACTAATCAAAGAATAAACTAGACAAGCACTCGATCGATTGCTTTTGTTTTTTATCAGGTCATAAATAATGTCATCCCCAGTTCCACCGTCACAAATTTCCAACAACATTGTTGAAACTGTTGACAAAGACCTGAAAACTTTGAGGTTTTGGAGTTAATCTTATTGAGCTGAACAATTTGCCAGCAGCAGCTGCAATATCAGAACCTCCTTTTGTGAATGAAAGTGTGAGCATCAATATATTTGAATTACATTTTCTTTATATAACCTAAACCAAATTACCAACTTATCAAGTCACATAAAAGGAGAGCTAACATTAGCTTAGTATTTCAAGCAAAACCACTGCTTTGCAGATTGTGATGAAGCTTTAGAAAGAAATCTTAAAGCATTTCTTTTTGATGCTTTAGTTGTTTTTTTTTTTTTTCCACATTTAACTGGAACTAAATGACCAACTTATCAACAAGTCCTATGAAAACTGAGAGGAAACATAACCAAAAATGTTTCTTTGCCGGTTGTGAGAAAGCTTTTTAAAGAAATGATCAGGCTTTCTGACATTTAGACGATAGTAACTATGCTAACCTAGTTAACCAATTATGTAGAGAAAAATAATTGGAAGACTCCAGGATCAGCTTTGGTGAGAGAAATGTAATATTCATTATAGTGTTTTTTTTTTTTTTTTTTTACTGCACTTTAAAGTATCAGGTGAAAAAGTGAAGACATGACAAAAACTTTACAAGAAGCATCGAAATAGGCCTTAGTATTGGTATTTATACTGAAACATCTCTGGAAAATGACCTTCACATGGATTAATTAAAAGGATTTCAGGAAATTTATTCCCAAGTTCAGTAATCTTTACATGGCTTGGAGGAGTAAATGACAAAATAATAAAATGAAATCAAAATACCTTGTCCTGAGCTTTCTGCCCCTCTGTGGTTTCAGCTGCTCAGGAATTTAAGGAGGAATTCCTTCCAGCCATCAGTCCAGGCTGACAGCCTTGAAGCTGCCCTGACACATCCATTGTCAGAGGGAGCTTTGATCCCGCCAGTCCCAAGAACACATTCTGTCATGATGTGGTGGTTAAAAAAAGACCTGAACGCAGGCAAATTGCAGAAGCTGAGATGCTGTGTTCAGTTTCACAAAAATCCCCACAGACGCTGGAAGAACCATAGAAAGTAACAAGAAACACAATGGAAACAAATAAATGTGAAACTCAAAAGTGCTGAGGGATGAAAACCTGATGATGAACAAAGGATAACCCAGACTAGACTCATTTTAAGATGTAATTAGAAGTGGAGTTTATTTTGAGTCAATTTTGCCTCGGCTTAAGTCAAAATTGGAATTCAGATCAGAACATTGTAAACACCGTTTGAACACCACAGTGGCAGATATTAGCATCACTGCATTATTAATGATGAGGAATTATTATTACATGCTACCAGAAGTTACAAAGCAGTTAAAGTTTGACCTGTTTGGCTTTCAGTATGTCCATCACTCTCATTTCATAACAACTGTCAATCACAGGAAGCCAAAGCCTTTTCAAACTGATGACAAAAAAAAGACTTTTTTTCCGTCAGGTACCTTGGTGTAGCAGCCATTTTTACATTAGTTGTACAAAGTTCTAAATTTGCCAAAGTCTCCAAACTGCTTCTCAAAACAACCCAAGCAATTTAAAAAGAACAAAACAACTAAAAAAAATCATCCAGTCGTTTGTTGGTAATGAGTTAATGTTTTTGGTGCGTGGAAAAGGAGCTGTTTGAAATCAAGCAAGCCCAGCCTGTTGCCTAGCAACCCCAGCAGAGATCCAGTATGTTTAGTTTCGCTGCCGTGTGCGCTGCACAATGGCTGCTGGAAAAGACGAGTGTTTTGTCATTGCCTTGCCCTCCAGAAACCACTCACTGCATACTTGTTTGTGCAGGAGGCTCTACTTCTGCTTTTCAAAGATGTATGGTTGCGAATAATTGTGCATCTGTTTGCAGACATTTTCATTTTACATTTCAGTGTAAACGTCGAGTTGAGGGTTGTGGCCAGCAACGGTTTATTTGGCCTTAAAAAAATCTCATTTTGAACTGAGCTGACTGAATTGTAAGAATGATTTTGTGCAAAAACACAATAGACATGTTTTGTGTAACCCACAGAGGAATCCTAACCTGTTTAAGGAAACATAATGGGTCACCTTTAAGGTTGGATCTGCTGAGTAACAGGAGATGCAGCTGTTGGCTGTGCTAATTCCCAGTGTCATAATCTGAACAGGGGATGTTATTATACAACCAGATAATACAGGATGACCCAATTTTGCATGCTAAACTTTCTACTTTGTCTAAGCTTTTGGAATGACATAAAGCCAAGTGTGTACATAATGCAGGAGGTTGTATTTGTCTTTTTTGCACAACGAAGGCACACTGACCTGAATTTCTCTAAAACCATCGTTATTCCTGTAAATAGATTAAAAAGACACATTTTGAGATAAATAGTTGCGGTAAAGCCAAACAAACTGTCAGGTTTGTGCTAAACCTTCGTCATGACCAAATCCAAACATGACATGTAGCTGTAAGGACCGAACTTTTGCCCCGAAGAAAAACAAATGTTATGTAAACTGATCTGGATCAAGTTCAAGACATCGGTTATGTAATAAATGACCCTTTAATGGGAGGCACATCAACGTTCTCTTGATCCTCTTCCTTACATCTTGAGGATTGAAGCGAGATGTGAGGATGTCGGAGGTCCTGACTGATAAGACGAGTTACATCAGACACGGGACTGACGGCAGCAGGAGGAAAGGCCGCTCTTGGTGACAGAGTGGGACGTGTAAATCAAATCTGCTGTCAGACAGAACACTGCGAGCAAATGGCTGCAACTCGAGGCACGTCGACCACCAGCTGTCAGGGCTTTTAAATCTCACTTTGTATCCGTTGGTATTAATAGTATTCTGCATTATTTCACACAGACTGGGTGGAATTATGGACCATTTACAGGCAGAGGAACTTGTTTTCTAAAGTATTGTGTGTTTTTCAGGCACACAGTGCCATTTTATATATCATTATGTAATGATGTGACCTTCAGTTATAAAAATGCTACATATGTCGAATATAACTTAAAAGAAACTTGACTTTCCCTGAAATCAAGTTTCTGTCTCGTTAAAAAATGTGACTCTTTGTGAAACTCCAAAGTCATCCCAACATGGCTCCTCTATCAACAGCATTTTTACTGGCGTTGCACTGAGAAGTAGCTCCTATAACGAGCTCAGCTGCTGCACAATTCTAAGTGTTTGCTAATTGCTGCCAGCTAGTCTGAAGGAGCAGAGTGGGAAAATCTGCTGTGTAATGCAGAAGCTTGGAAACTGCATCTCAGAGGAGGAGCTGCGTCTCGAAGGTGGATCTAGGTCCAACTAGACGCTTTGCACAGCTGAATGGTTGCCATGGAGATGAACAGATTGTATGTATGAAAGAATCAGTTCAACACGCTTGGTGTGCTTTTGATGATGGAATGACATTATTATTATAGGATGTAAAGCTCAAAAAAGTCGATTTAACACAATCTTTAATGCTGGAATAAACCAGCAGAGGATTTTCACACTCAAACCAACTGCAGTGTTTATAAATAGGCTTTTCATTCTGTGGGTAAAACCAGCCTGATGTTCTAACTTCAGGCTACCGCTGCCCTCTTGCTTTATTTTGGCCGCATTCAGACCAGACTACGTTCACTTCGCAGACACACGGCTGCATATTCGTGCCTTGCTGGGTGAGTTTGAAATGCCAGGAAACGGCGTGCGCAACGGCCAGAGGCAGCGGTGGATGTTTGATCTGCAAAGGCCACATTAAACCTCCTGCTGTCGGGTTTAAGTGCAATCATTTCTGCTTTTGAAGAGCTGGCCACAGATCACCCTCCGCAGCATGGGATGCTTAACATGCATAACATTTAGTCAGGTTCAAGGATGAAGGTGGGAATACTACATTAATAATCCTCAAAATATATTTAATATTCAGTCAAGTCAAAAAAGGAGTTAGTAAAATAACACTTATTGTTTTTTGACATTAAATGCTGATAGGACGCTAACATTAAGATTCAAATTGCAGCAGGATGTATAGCAAACAGCTTATGGTAACTGGCAGCGATTCTGCAATAGGTTGTTTATTTTACCAACAGACATGGAAACCCTGTAGGTTCAGATTTATTTGTATCTCAAATGGGGAATTGATGCAAATATTATACTCAAAACAGCGTTACCTTAAAAAGAATTATGATTCCTGCTGATTTTGTTTTGGTAAAATAATAGCAGTATTTTTCAGTGGTTAGGTTTTTGTGATAAATGCCTGTTATAAATTCAAATTCCATAGTTATCAAGATATTTTTCATGACGTTCTCCACTGAAACTTGTTTAAAACAACAAAAAAAAATACAGTCACTTCAGTTTGTTTAAACCTTCTGGAAACTTTAGAAATTACTGCAAAATCTGTTTTTGGTTTCTAGTGCAAATATCTTAGTCCACTTTAAATAAGACAAAACAATCTTACAAGCCCTTTTTCAGCAAGATAAAGTACTTGGGCTATAGGATTTGTAATTAGTATTCCATGTTATTTCCCTTAGATCTTGGAAATGTTTTGTTATAAATGAAATAATCTGCCAGTGGAACTTTTTCATCAATATTAAGGAATTGTTGACTTAAAACAAGCTGCTATATCTTGCTGAAAAGTTTCTTGGAAATTAGTTTCGTTTCAAATGGACCAAGATATTCCCAGCAAGAGCTAAAGTAACTGGTACAGCTTAGTGCTTTTGCAGTGTAGAGTTG
This sequence comes from Poeciliopsis turrubarensis, assembly GCA_010277015.1. Classification (NCBI taxonomy): domain Eukaryota; kingdom Metazoa; phylum Chordata; class Actinopteri; order Cyprinodontiformes; family Poeciliidae; genus Poeciliopsis; species Poeciliopsis turrubarensis. The sequence goes on from VMRN01000002.1 coordinate 1,230,099, forward strand.
TTGAATTTCTTTGAGGTTGACATTGAGGAGACAAAGAAAGTTCAGCTCTTGCTCTTTTCCAGAACAAGAGCTGAACTTTTCACAGTGCAGGAAAGTTGCGGATGAGCTTTCCTAGCCGAGGAGCCGACGCACTGAGAGGAGAGCTCATTTACAAACAGTGCCACAGGCAGGATGGAGGGCTGTGCGAAGGAGACGGTGAACAGGAGGAAGATGAGGCTAATTATGCTTCCTGCAGAGACACACAGGCGTCCCCTGACTTACTAAAAGGAGGCTTGTCAAGATGTAACTCCCCGATGGGAGAAGAAGAAATGCAGCAAAGTCAAGGAAGAGGAGAAAGACAAACGCAGAAGTGCATATTCTCAACAAAAAGTCTCTGTGAATTTAAAACGTATTATCCTCCATGATCTGGTATCATCATAAAGATATAATAATGGTTTCTTAATAATTATTTTATGTGGAATTTCAGTTGTAAGTCCAGTTTCAGGTACAAAAAAATGTTGAACCGGTCAGAACAAATTCACAGAACCATATTCACATGATATATAATCACTGTATGAAAACTGTTGTATATTGATGTTAGGACTCCCAGTGCAACCTGCACATGGGGTGAAGTGAGGAGATTTTCTGTAAATAACTATTACAGATGGCAAAGAAAAAAAATGTATTCTTAAAATTGTGTGTGCATATTCTATTTTTAAAAATATTTCTACGGAGGAATGTTAGTGCCACTGAATTTGTTTTTGACATTTTTTACATTTTAAATTAGTCAAAATTCTGAGATTAAAGTCAGATTTTTTTTCACCGTTCTTAAACTTTTGTACATTTCCTTTAGCAGAGAAAGAAAAAATAAGCAAATGTGTTCCATGTAGCTTTTGTGGCTGTAAAACAAACTTTATTCAGGTGGACCAAAGGTAAAAATAGCTCTCTGGGTTGTAAAGGTTGCCGACTTCCACTAATGTGATGAACTGTGTCTCTCTTCTCAAAGAAATCCAGATAAGAAGAGAACCAATATTTTCATTTCCATGCCGTTAAAATCAGGAATTCACACAGATAAGCATCAGATTCTTAAGTTACACTTCCCTGCTGAGATTAAGGCTCAAAGTTCACCACATTAACTTCCTGTTGGTGTCGTATAAAGCGTCTCTTTCCAAAAACAAGAACTTTGCTCGATTTCTTAACAGGGAAAGTATTTTCTCAGCGTTCTGCTCTGAGTGGAGCATCTATTCCCCGAATGCTGCATTAAAGGCTGCAACAACAATCAATCACTCACGTCCTTTGGGCAATTTAGCATCAGGCGTGAGAGGGGCTTGCTTTCATTTTCTCAAAAGAGCAATGTTCCTTCTCCTCCTCCCACGCTCAGAAAACACTGCAGAGGTCTCAGATTTTATCTGGAAGCAGCTATTAGAGGTTTGATCTGGGTCAAAAAGAGCGACAGCAAGTGGCATTTTGGGATCATTTACCAGAAGAAAACATTTGTCTTTTCCTGCTCATTTCTCATGCAATGGAGACCTACTTTAAGAAAAATGTGTTTTATGATGTATACTCACTGACACTTTGTTATTCTGACTGTTTTTCTAATATTTTTAATAAAATTTCTCTCCAGGATATCCAAATGAGATGGGAGTTAAACAACAAAAAGAAGAATACATCTTACCATTTTATTTAACTGCTGAATTTCAATGGTTGAAGATCAAATTGTTTTAATTTAAGTGCATGAAATATGATAAACATGATGGCAAATGAATAAAACAGTATGAAAATCTAAATGTGGTGCGGTCTAACCCAGGCGGATGTCAGCAGTACATTGTTTTTGGAGAAAAAATATTTCTTTCTTTTTAAATCACTTAACAGATTAACTAGGATTGGACAAGAAATCAATAATATACACCGTGATGTGATCAATATCAGACTTTAAGCACTCAACCTTTCAATATCTAAGTTAAGCTAGCTGGTGGCATCAACTAACTCGCTCTCTTTTTGGTTGCCTAGCAACTCACTCAAGCTTTGGTTATCTAGCAGCAACCTGTTGAATAACTCAAAGATTTCACCACCTTTGCTGCTTAAAACTAAAAAAACTGACAACTTTGGGTAAAAGAGGAAAGTTTTGCCAGTATTTATGTTTAAAGCAAAAATCTAATCAATATTTACAAATGACAAGTGATATGAAATGGCATATCGTCCAGCCTTCTGATGAACCTAATTCAACCCTGGTCAGAGTTTGTGCTAGACTTCTTAGTCATTTTATTTGACATGGTTGAAAAAACTACTTTTATCCATCAATTTTAAAAAAATAATGTATTTATTTTGATACGTTTTCATTTAAACTCGATCCGAACAAGTTTAAACTGTAATTACAAGCACCACTTCAGCCAGAGTTTTGAAATCGGTGAACATTTTTTCCGACTGAAGTGATCAGAAGTCGGCAAATGTGCATGAATTTTATTCAGTAACATTGAAAAAGGTGAAAGTAAACCTCAAAGCCTGAGTCCATCTGGACCTGTTGTGGCGCTCCACTTGGTACCTTGAATGCTGGCCAGCCATGTTTAGCCATCTGTACCACTTTCCGTCTGAGAGGAAACAATACGAGGCTTCTGCAGTCACACACACTGTCAAAGCAACCAGTGACGCATCGCTTTAGATAAAGGAAAAAAGACGTTTTCCAACCCACTGACTTGGCCTTGTTGCATAAAGGCTCAGCGTTATGTAATGTTGGACGTCTTGTCCAGTTTTGTGTTTTCTGTGGGTGGTTCTGTTTCTAAGGCTGCGTAGTGGAATGAAAAGAGTGGGCAGATTAGTGGGCAGTGCAGTTCCAGCTCACGATGCCAAATTTAAGTCGTGTTGTGACGCTTTGCTGGTGTTTTGCTCCTACATAGAGTAACAGTGACGATGAAGAGGAAGGGACGAGTGTTTTTAGTCTGGTTGAATCTGCAGCTTGCTGACACTAAAGTTGAAGATTCAACTACTGCCTTTCAAAGTATTCATAGTCGTTAGGGTTCATTCACACCAGCTCTGTTAGTCCGCTTTAACCAAACTCCAGTTTGCTTGGCTAGAAAATCCGGTTCGTTTGTGCTGATGTGGACCAAAAAAGCAAACTCTGGTCCACCTCACTAGATCTCTGTTCTGAATGCCAAATGGACCAGAGGCAGAAAATGGACTCCAGCACAAGGGATTGTGGGTAAATGCAGCCAAAACAAGCGAGCCAGTTTAGCAGCAGTGAGAGAAATGAATGTGTCCTTTTACCGAAGCCAAAAGATTAATTATACAACTGCTAATTTGACAAAACTCCATTTTTGTTTACATGTCTTAAAGAAGGAAGTTGCTCTCTGTCTTCTTCAGAGGTCTTTTACTTTTAGGTTTAATACCTAAACCAGGAGTAGAAAAAGTAATTTTCCCTCTTCAGAGTCTCCAGATTTGGTTTTATTGCAGTGCAGATGCAGTCACATGTGGGTGTTCCTCATCGATCCAGGGCAGGGCATCCTCTCACCCGCTGCTCTCAGACTGGGAGGAGTACAGAAAGGAGAGGGGGAGGCGGGTGCAGTCAGTTGGTTTTGGCTCATTGTTTCCCTTGAGTCACTCTTAGAAATACAAAAAACGGTACAGTTTGATTATTTATTCACACTGTTACTCCTCCTGCCTTGGTTTTTATTTTTGCTTGCTCTAGAGGAGGTTTTAAACATTTGTTAAAGGAGAAAATGGAAGAAATCTGAGCAAAACAAACACAAATTTTGTGATTAGTTATCTGAACTGAGTCATTTGTGCCCAAATGAAACAAACAAACATGTTTTCTTAAAATTGCAGTTTGTAACTTTTGTAAAAAAAAAAAAAAAAAAAAAAAGGTTTACGTTAGAAAATCTGTGGAAAAACTGAGCTCCTCTGCCTTAGAGACGCTGCCTTGCTAACTAGAAACAACCAGTCAGAGTGAGGAGGCGGGCCATAATGCTGCCAATCATGCTTGTGTGTGTGCCGCTCACCCTTTCCTCCTTTACCTTCTGCAACGATGAACCTTCTACCCTTCAGCAGAATCTGTCTTGAATGCTAAGGCCAGTTAGCGTAGCCACCAGTGATGGTGGCTAAATGTGTTTTCCTATAATGGCCATAAGCACATTTAGCAGCATGTTTACCAGGTTGATTGACAGCAATAAACCCCTCCTCCTGGCTTCTCATTGGTTGTTTTCGGTCGGGATCTTCAGATAGCAGTATAAGCTCAGGGAGGAGGTGTGACCACTTAATGCTGCACATTCACAGAATGACCGTTTGCAATTCTTTATAATTCATAAGATGTTTAGAAAACCTGCTGTGCATAACAAATTAGAACAAATTATTTTTGAAACAAATACTGTTCTCATTGGGAGATTTGTTCAGTAACATTTGGTTTATACTGTAATAGTTCATGACTTGAAAATTATACTGACCATCATTTGCATTGACCATTTAAGAAAATCTGAGAAAATATCACTTCCATAATAATTTGAAACACAGTGTATATTTAACTTTCTAATAAAAGTTCAATATTGTGGCTTTAAATCACAATAGCAAAATGTGATTCTTCTTCAGCCAATTACAAAAACAATTCTCAGAAAAGAGAAAATCCACGTGAAGCCAGTAAATCCTTCAGTGTTGTAAATTAGTCTCTTATGAGTTGAGATGACAAAGAGGCAGAAAACCCAACTCCCAGCTGCTCCACCTAATTACAGACACTTCCTGGACCAGAACCTGCTGGCTCTGCTGTGCAGCTCCTCTGTGCTTCCAGACCATTAATGATATTATTATTTGGAGACGTGGCCGGGTCCTTGTAGCTCCTCTTAATGCTCCTGCACCTGCTTCCTGCAGCACAGCTGAGGCCAGGTGAGATGACGAAACAAAAACAGTCGGATAATAAATAACCATCAAGAACTGAACTCCCACTCGGCCTGCAGACTGGAAACCAATTCAGTTCCCTTTAGAGGAAATCTTTCATTTAAAATTGAGTTTCTTCATTGTTGTGTAGAAATGTTGAATTTTTATACATCTTTAAGGAAGTTTTTTCTTCCTATAAGAAAAAGAGTCAGTTTTTTTTTTTGAGGAAGTCTTGACTTCCCTAAAAAGTTTAAACTTCTTTAGTTTTAATTAAAAAGTTTAGTCAAATTTAAGTAAAAATACTTACGCATTTTTGACCTCAAGTACATACAAATCAAATTCACTTTGAATTTGATTTGTATGTACAAAATCAAATTCCATCATTAGAAACTATGATGAAGTTTTCAACTATGATGAAAACTTCACCATAGTTTCTAAACTATGATGAAGTTTTCATTTGATTTTTAAAGATTCTGCTTCAGCGATAAAACTTTTCTACATCACTGTTTGTGGACTTTAGCTTTTAAGAACAAAAATCATATTTCATGATCTGCTTCCTTATTTCTGGTGACACTTTTTCAGAAAATTATTTAAAGCCCACAAGAAGTTACAATAGCTCATTTAAATTTTGGGTTATTTGCATTTTATTGGCAACATTTTTTTCTGACTTTCTTGAAATCCATCTTGCAGCTTATTGATTTTCACCTAATGCTTTGCGTTTGGCTAAATTTGCATGTTTTTCTTCTGCTTTGAACAATACAGCATTGTTTCCATTTTTAAAGCTGTAGTAACATAAATTTCACAGCCTTGGGATTGAGTCAGGAATCCACGTCTCAATGAACTCATTCCTGGTTCAGTGAGGAGTCGTTTCTACCCCTCAGGGCGACCAGTGGGGGCTCGCTGCAGAGGAAGGGCTCCTCCTGTGTGGTCAGGGTCACTTTGCGCTCGTCCGTTGTGAGACAGACATGCTCTGCATTTCTCAGCCACTGGAACAGGGGGCGTTGCCTTGGTGACTCAAATGGGACAAATTCCTGGGAGTCGCTGGGATACAAACGTGTGTGACGGTGGTGATGGGGGGGTGATTGTGGATTGAGTAAATATGCTTATTTAAAGGGGCAGTATTATGTAAAGTCAACTTATTTTAAGCTTTATATCATAGTACAATGTCATTTCCTCATCAAAAACATACCTGGAGTGTTGCTTTGACTTTTTAATGCATGTTTGAGAAATCCTTTAATCTCCATGGCAACCATTCAACTGTTAAAAACACCTACGTGGATCTAGCTCCGCCTTCAAGGCACAGCTCCTCCACAGAGCTGCAGCATCCATGCTTCCAAGCTTCTCTGTTCAGCTCCTTCAGACTAGCGGCAGCTTAAAGAGACAGCTGCTCAATTTCAAGTCTTCTTTTCTTTTGGTTCTGGAATGCTGAAAATGTGTTGTTTTAGCTGCGGATCTCCTCTGCAGGTCTGCAGTTTGATGGAACAACTGAAAACTTCGTTCAGCTGTTACTGGACAGTTTCTCCAGCTGATGCATGATGATCCAGCGTCACGCGGCCTGACCCCGCAATGTAACCTGTGAGCTCAGTGTCACGTTGACAGACAGCTTCTCATAACAGTGACCCGACATTTACCATTTAAAGCAAACGAGCATCCTAACAGAGGAATGTGCAGCCTAATTTGGGAATGAATGGCACCCAAAGGAAAATGTGATTGAAGGTTGTATTTTTAACTGCTTGTTCTACGTCAAGCTTCCTGTTTAAATATGTTTGAAACAAAAGAAGAAGGAATTTGAGGTGGAAATCCCTGCAGCTTCACAGAAATACTTATAGAGGAAGTGCCCTTTTTAAGAGCTGATAAAAATACGAGCTGTCCCTTTAAGGTTCCCATATAGGGTCCTTCACCTCTTCTGGATCTGTTCTGAATTTACTGAAGTTTTTTCTCTTTGGTGCTTGTAAGGAACCTCTGGAGATACAGATGCGCTGCCGTGTTTTCAGCGCCAGTCAGTGTGGCCTCTGGAAATTGGTGGCTGCGATGAAAATGCAGGGAAATTAGAGACTGTCCAGGCGGCCGACCGCAAGATCTGCCATTCATTTTCGAGAGCACAGCGCTGCTTTGGGAATCCGGAGCCAAACTCCACATCACAACATTCTCCGAAGCCCGTTTCATTGCTAATAAATGACCTGCTGAAGTTCTTCCATATGGGCCTGGAGGCTGTGTGGTGCAGCATCACAGCCTGATGCAGAAGCATGTGCTCTGCAGCTGCAAATCAAAGAGGAATATTTTATGCCTGGGTGGCTGTAAATACAGGTAAAAATGAGCTTAGGATTACAGCAGGAAGAAAAATGCTCAAAGTGGTTGAGCAGCTTTGATGTACAGAAGTTGAGCAGCAGCCTTGTTGCTCAACTGATTGCTGATCGTATGTGACTGTGGTTAAAGCCAATAATTCAGTTTGATTTAATATTTTCGGTTATCTTAGTCAGTGTCAGATGGCCTGCTGTAAAATTTGTACTTCGCACATTTATTTGGGTTTCAACTGCTTCTAAAAACAATTTTAAAAAGTCATTTTTGGCAGTAAGTTAATGCTTTTTGGTGTCTGGAAAACAAGCCATTCCAAAACCCTTCCAGTTACTGAATCACACTTCACCGTCACCTGCCAACCCCAGAGATGCCCGGCTCTACTTCTGCTTTTCTAAGACATACGGTTGTATAATTGCACATTTGTTTGCAGCCATTTTTACATGGGAGTGTAAGGTCATCACCAGGGCATGAGATTCATATGCGTCTCCCCCCTGAACTCTGTTTAATATTTATAGCTTATTTTTTCATATGTCTTGGCTTGTGGTTTGAGACAAACATATTTTTCTGCTTTTGTAACACTTATCATTAAGATGCAGAGCTGGTTGCTCCAACAAAAGGCTTCAGCTGAACTCACTGGAGTGTCTTGAACTTGGTGAAAAAAATAAATTCTTCGGATAGCTGTAATGCTCCCATGTTGAGTATTTGTGTCTGGTGTGAAAGCTGTTAAGAGCCTGATGTAAACAACACGGCGGCGGCTGCTGCGGGCTGTCAGGAGACATGAAAGGGAGGGAGAGTATTGAACCGTGCCGAAGAGCAGCGAGCGGCCAGGAATCCTAAGGCTCCACAGCGGGATTCCTCCATCCTGCTGCAGCCGCTGCTGACGTAACCGTCTCCGTGCCACTTCATCTTACCTCGCTGTGCGCCTGCTGACCTATTTTTCTGCACTACTAATCACACAGAGAGCAGACCGTGAGGCCGTCTCTCCTCATCACAGGTTAAGGAGAAAATCCAGGAATGGAGAGGAGACGGAGCGCGCTCCGACATTATCCACCAGTCTGAGCTTCACTGGTTTTTATCGCCGGTTTACAAACTGGTTTTAGTTGCCAGAGGATAAAAGTGGGAGAATATGAAAATATGGATTTGTCTATTTATGATTCCCAATAAACTACTAAATTATTCCTCATGGGGAGAACATGAAAACTCAAGCTGGGATTTGAACCCAGGACCTTAAAGCTGCACTTCAATGCAAATGTGAGCAAAACTTTGTCAATTTTCTAACAGTGTGGAAAAAATGCTATTTTGCAATCATGGTGTTTCCATTAAATAAGAAATGCAATTAAAATCACATGTGGATAAGTTTGTTCATAAAATGATTCATTTAATTGTGGCCATAATAACCGCCTCAGTTGACTGAAAAATACACATTTTGATTTTTTTGAAGATAAATTTGCTTAATGGAAACAAGGTTTCAAGGTTTTGAAGCTAGAACGAGAAAGACTTATTACATGAACAATTGGACAATTAAATACTAAATGGAAACGCCACAATTTTCACATTAACGATTTAATGTGCTATTTTAATTTCAAAACTTATCAAAAAACACTTTTCTTTTCAGTGGTGTGTTCAAATTCAGCTAATTTATTTAAAAAATGTGAACTTGCACAGTTAGATGGTCAATGGTGCCAACTGCACCACTTTGCAGCCAGTCGTGTTCAAAATAAACTAATAAACATTTCAGCCCTTTTGGGTTTGTGTTTGTTGATTGGTTCAGTTTGTTTATTCCAAACGACTGAAAGAAATTAATAAACTGGAAAATGAGAAATGAAAAATGCTTGATCGTCATAAATTTTGAGACATCAACAAGTTAAAAGTCAAACCACCAGCTCAACAGTTTTAAAACCACATAACTCTACTTCATGGTAAACAAATCTAGAGATTGTTGCCGCATTAAAAATTAGTTCTTTGTTTTCAGAAAAGTAAAAATGGGAAATAAACCCACGTTGAGGACTATGAAATTTCCCGCAGTTCTTTCTGGAAGGCGAAGAAATCCAACATCAGCTGAAAAAACTCTGGGAAGTTAATTTTTTATTACCGTCAATCAAACTGATGGTTGGTAAAGTGTGAAAGCTGTTGGTGTCATGACCTTTCTGCTGTGAAAACCCCGTATCTATTAAAACTGTGGGACTTTTCCATGTGCTTTTTTTTTCTCCTTCTAAAAAAAAAATTCCAGAGTAAAGTATTTCTATATTACTGTTTCCTCTCTGTGAGGTTATTGTGAGAAGTGTAAAGGTGGCAGTGAAAAGGTTTCTGTTTTAGTTCCTGATGACGACTTGAGGGTTTTTTTTCTGTCAGCTGACCCAGCAGAGGAAAGGAAATCATTTGACACATTTCTTTTCTAATCAAACAGCTGAAAAAGTCCAGCACAAACATAATTAAAAACAAATATTTGAAATTAACTGTGTATGATAAACAGTTTCTTCTTCATTGTTTGAGACTTTAAAATCAGCGTTTACTAATAGCTGAATTGAATTAAGTTCTAAAATAAAGTAACTCATCATTCGACTGATTTTGACTGCTTTGTACCAAAATAACCAAAAGTACTAAACTTTTATTTTTTTGGCCTTTGTGATTTTTTTGCATGGCCTCCAACTGATCTAAACATGCCAGCAGCTCGACACGGAGCAGCCTGAAGGCCTGCAGGCACATCAGGGCCGCGCTACGCCACATTTAAGTTGTTTGCAGGTCGCAGCAGAAATCTCAGGAAACCATTAACACCTCCGACCCTCCTTCAGCAGCTTTTTCCTCTCGTGTCAGACTGAGACGATCAGCTGCAGTCATTAGAATACACAGGCTAACGTGCATCATGTCAGAGTCGTGTGGATCCATCAACGTTAACTCTGTGTGTTTTGTTTCTTTGCATATTTTCTCCTCCCCACAATACACACACACACACACACGCACACACACGCACACACACACTTCACCGGCTTTTGTTTCATGCTAATGAATGTAGCTACTGCTGTGCTTTTGTCTTTTTGTGAATTCCTGTGAAGTTTTGCATTCCTTGAACATTGTCTTGATGACAAACCACCAACAAGAGCTTGAAAAGCCAAACAAACCTTCTGGAGAGATAAACTAAACCCCTGAGGACAACAGAGCTGCATCTTTTTGATTGATCTTGTTTCATTATCTCAGTTTTAACCCGGAAAATAAACATTTTTTCCTCCACTTATTTATCAGAGGACTGTTACTCTTTTAAATTGACAGATATTTTCACTAGTGCAATCAATACAAGTACAAATTCAGGTCCAGACAGACCAGTTTGATCCTTCTTATGGCAGTCAGTTTTATTTATAACTTTTTTTTCTAAATGGTAATTTAAGCTCAACTGCCTCTCAGATGTTTTGTCATCTCTGCCTCATATCTGTGGTTTAAATGAAAGTTATGGTGAGTTAACTCCAGAACTAGAAAGCTGCTGGATCAAATTTTAAGCTGAGCAACAGACATTATTAGTTGACCTTTGCCTCTAGTTAGGGAAGCTTTTGGTGTCTGCGACCAGTTAAGACCTTAAAGAGTCAGTCTGCAGCACATCTTCCTGCAGTGGAGGTTTGGTTGTTTCCGGGTTCGCTGGAGAAAATGTCCTGGGGAGTCTTCCCAGATGAGCTTTTGTTGTGGTAGCAGAGGTAGCTCAACTTGATCTTTTGTTCCCGAGTCTCAGCTCCGCATTGTGAAATTGCTGATACAGAGATCAGAAGGAGTTGAAATGAGCCTCCAGCAGCTGAAAACCAAACAGTATTTATATTTTATGAGCAAGAATCCACTTTGAATCCAACCCTGAATAAACACTGGAACTGTGTTTGTTGCAAAAAAAAAAAAAAAAAACTTTTTAGAAAATGATTACAGGATGATGGAGGTCAGGCTGCTACACAGTTATAGCAGAAATTGGGGGGGGAAATAAATCTTGTTGTGAATCTGTCAGTTTTTCCTCTGTTCTCCTGCAGGATGGGCGTCCAGCCCATCAGTCTCCCTTTCCCTGTGAGAACGACCGTCTACTTTTAGCATCACAATGACAGCTCTGATTTGCTTTAACACGCTGTGCCAGGAGGTGAGTTTGACAAGTGACGCTTCAGGTTGTTACCTGAACAGACGAGCTGTGAATCTTTCATTGAGCCCTCTAACCTCGGCTGCCCTGAGGGCTGGAAACGTGGAAACGTTCTTTGGGTTTGTAAGCAGCGATGGTTTGAATGCTGTTCAGTTAATATGAAAACCTGAACATAGTGGAAACTTAAGAGTCTGGATAAATGCACCTTTTTGATTTTGGCACGTTACAATGTTATGTTTTGTTTCTTTTTCATGTTTTTTGAAACAGTCATTATGTCGTTAATGTGAAAAAAACTGAGCTCCCCTGTCTTCTTCCAGTGCTAATTCTTCTTCTCCACTTGCTTTTTGCTATGCTGCAGCTAGCATAACTTGTTGTGAATGCTAAGACTAGTTAGCATAGTCATCAATGATGGCAGAAAAGATAAACCGTTTTTCTGCGATGGTCAGTTGTTTCTCCACCTTTAGCACATTTAGCAGAGTGTACATGATGTTGATTGGCAGCGCTAAGACCCGCCTCCTGTCTCTGATTGGATGGAGAAGTCTCTTGTTTGCTAAGCTACCCAGTCTGATGAAAAACTGATTTTACTGCAGTCATTTTCAGACAGATTATTGGACATACATTAATCTTTGCTTAAACAACTCAGGATGTTGATAAAATTTGCTGTTAATTTAGGGTTATTACTCTGCTGGGAAACACAGAGAGTCGGCCAACAGCAAATGTTTCGGACAGATTTCAGATTTATTTCACGTTTCTCCTCGGCTTTGAATTACCTGCAGCAGTTTTTATCTGAGGAGTCTAGTTAATGTGCTCGCTAATGCTGAATACAAATAGAACCTCAGATGCAGAAAGAGAAAATAAAACCTTTGCAACATTTTGCAGTTTCTTTTTGCTCCCAGTTTTGCCTCATTTCTGAAACCAGCCACACAGAAGACTGACCTGCGAACACAGCAGCAGAGGATTTATACAGCTGCCATTTAAACATAATTACGGCTTGCATGTTTATTGCTTTCTACAATTTCATTGTGTGAGTCTCATTCTAGGCTTTCATTCACTACGAGCCAAGGTCTTTCATTACTCTACAAAAGGCAGCTTCCTTTTATGTGTCGCCACTTAGAGGCGCTTGTCATCTTCTATTATGTACCCAAATGAACGTCAGCAAGGAAGCAGTTTTAATATTATATTATATTATATTATATTATAAGCACAGCTTTAAAAGCTTAGTTTTCAAGGTTTTATTGTATTTTTTTCTCAGAAAGTGAAGATTCACTATGAAAACACAAAATCTTCCCATGTGTTTGTTTTGTCTAGTGTTGATGTATTGTCCGTCTGTGACGTCATCGTTCTCAGAAGGTCACATGATGGAAATATTTTCGTCTGAAACCCGGTTCTGATGCTGTTGTTTCAGATCTCCAGAAACTGTTTCTGTGTAAAAAGGTTTTCCAATGACGTTCAGGAAAAAATACCCCAGCAAAACTCCAAGAAGAATTACACAACCAACCAAAACAAATATGTATATTTTCTGTCAAAATGTAATTGTCGATGTTGTTAAACCCTGGTTTTACTGTAACTGGACACATTTTTTGGTTCAGTGTCATTAGACACTCCCATTCCTGAGGAATCATGGAATCACTTAACAGAACCTGACTAACAGCATGAAGTAGGATAAACCAACTCAAAACACAAGCTAAAGAAATTCAACAATTCTTGTCAGAGTCAGAGGGTTTTAAAAAGTAGTTTCTAAGGCTTTGTGTCTCCAGAAAAGCATCAGTGAGTGGAGAACCTTCTCAGGTGTGACTCTGTGAGCGCATGAGTGACTCATCCAGGAAGTCAGAGTTAAGGTCAGAGTTCATGACTGAATGGACTAGAATAGAGTCCGTCGTAAAGAACACAAAGGTTCGTCTCAGCTTGAAGACTTTTGGGAAAATATTCTGTGGGTTGACAAGAGAAAAGTGGGACTTTGTGAAAAGTGAGCGTCTCATTTAATCTGCTGTAAACTGACAGTTAAACAAGGTGGTGGTGGGATGATGGGATGGATTTACTAAGATTATGAATTCACAACCCTGAGGTCACAAAGGTTTGGGCTAACCAGCAGAAAAATTATTCAAAGTACTGCAGCTCATCAAAAACCCAAAACAAAATGAAAGTTTTGAAGTGGCCTAGTCAAATTTAAAGATTACATCTCTCTGAGAACTGACCACAAATAGGTCATTGATGCTCAGAAATCCTCCAATGTGAGGAAAACAAAAACAATTCTGCAAAGATGAAGGGGTCATGATTGCTAGATATCACAAATACTGCACTGCAAAACAAACAAATACATCAATAAAAATGAAAAAAAAAAGTATTTTAGTCAAATTTCTAGTATAAATATCTTATTAACCTTGAAATAAGACAAAACTAATTTACAAGAATCTTTTCAACTAGATGTAGGATCTTGTTAAGTTAAGAATTTCTTAATATTGATTAAA